>JAOXXN010000001.1:117384288-117401680 GCA_026770055.1 Myrmophylax atrothorax | reverse complement strand
GCTCCCTCAGCCTCTCCCCACAGCACTTGTGCTCCAGTCCCTTCTCCAGCCTCGTTGCTCTTCTCTGGCCCCGCTCATTATTTTAAAAATTTCCCTAAAATCAGCTGTGCTTGTGCTTCTCCCTCGAACTGGTGGCGATCACTTGATGTTAACAAGCAAAGAGATGTTGGGTTTCAGTGCCAACAGTGTGTGTGATGTGGATATTTGCTGTGCTGAGGTTTATAATGAAGATTCTGTTCATTTGATGGGAGTAATTACATTGCAGCTTTCAGGGCAAGGCAGTTTGCTTTAAAACAGCAGGGAGGGCTGGGCTGGGGCAGACTCGTGTCTCTCAGGTGGAGTTGGACATTCTCTCCCCGGCAAGGTGCAATTACTACACTGGTGCATCCCTAGGATACTTTCACCACCAAGCAGCAGCACTGGTTAGGTAGTAAAAGGTGTCAAGAGCCACTGATAAAGAAGAAAAAGGGGTTTCAGACTCTTCTCCAGCTCTGGGACTGAGGCCAGCCTGTCCTTTACAGGTTTCACTCTCCCCACCTGTGCTCTCCTACAGCACTCGGTTACCTATTAAGGATTTTAAGGGAAGCAGAATGGCAATTAAGGCTCATAGAGCAGTGGGGAAGCAGTGGAAGTCGTGGGCTTGCTGAGAAATCTATCCATAAATGAATTAACTGCACAAATAACTCCAGCTAATTAGAGGTGTACATTCCCCAAATAACTTGATTCTCTCATTTACCTAATTGAGTTGATGGTGGCTTTGGGATGAAAAAGCAAACTGTTCAGTGGCTATTACAGTAAATATCACTTGCACTAAATCTTTCCAAAGAGTACAGACATTTTCTGTTGACTTGGAAGATGCCACAGAATCAAGATAACTGGGGTTTGGTGGAGCTTTTCGTTTGTTTTTCTTTCTTCTTCTTTTTTTTTTTTAGTTATGTCTTTTTGCTAAATATTGTAGAAGACTAAGATAAGCTAAATTTCATTTACAATTCCCAAGTTCACCTGAAAAGTAGGGACTATAAATAAGGATTGTTGCTCAGTGAAATAGGGTCTTTATTTCACTCTTCAGAGAAATGCTGACAGGACTGGGAACTTTGAAAGTGATGACACAGATAAAACTTCCACACTTGGATAACAAAGCCAGGTATTATCCATGCTCTAAACAAGATTCTTTTGAGTTTACATGAGTTTAGGGTCTTCACAGACACAAAAATGGAAAGAGAAGAATGGAAGAGAACTAGCAAGCATTGCTAGTGGGATGATTTTTCTAGGAAAGATGTGAGAAAGGTAAAGACTTCAAACAGCTTCAAATTTTTCAGCCTATTTGAGCTTCTCAAAATGACCATTCAGTCTCAGTGTCCAATTTCTTGTTCCCTGTTCTAATAAACCTTGAACCAACCACTGAGCATCAGTAAAACATCTTTCTTTCCCATTTATTTTGTTTCTTTATCTTACTTCTTCTAAGGAGGAATAAGCATAAAACCACTGATAGGTCTGAAAACATCTTTTTTTCAAGAAGAATAAATTCCACCTCCTTTTTTTTGTGCTAGGACGGAGTGAGGGGAGATTTGACCAATATGGTCAAGAAAACTTCCATTTTGGCGCTCAAGAATTAGGGATGTCAATGAATACTTAAAAAAAGAAAAAAGAGAGAAAATAAAATATGAGTAGCAAGCCTGAACAAAACAGACGGTAGATGGTTTTTTTCTTTAAGAGAAGTAAAGTTAGAAAGGTGTTCCTGCTCTCCTTGAAGTCATTAAATGTACAGGTCCTTTCATTAAGGAAATAATTTAAGGCAAAGGTAATAGCCATGGTGCTGTTTGTCATTAGTTTGTACCTGCCCATAAACAAGCAAATCCATCTGCTCTGTAGCCACTTTCCTAATGGACCGCCCCAGACACGTTCCACATGGCAGCATTCCCAGGGAAGGAAAGGAAAGGAGGCTGCCAGGCCACCCAGGGCCGTTGCAGAACCTTCAGGAAGGTGCAGCAGAACAGACCCATGCACAACAACACTCCTTAATTTCTCTCTATTTGTGTTATTATTCCATCAGCAAAACCTTCCCTCCGTTGTTTTCATTCTCCCCCTCTCCCAATATTCCTTGGCATCCCTGTGGAAATTCCATTTCTGCTCAGTCCTGCACTTGCTTCTACCACCCCTTGTTCCTCCACTGTTTATTTTTCTTTCCACTGTTTTATTTCCTACTGGTACCAGCGATGCAAATTACTGGATGTGTCTGAAGCAGAACCATTTTGGATTCTTATGGACATGGGAACATTTGTCTCCGAGCAAACGAGCAGGGTCCCTAATTTGGTCCATTTCTGAGACTTTAGTTATGTTTTAGATTTTTTTTTTTTAGATTGGATTTGATCTTCAGCAGATTCAGCAGATGTTGCAAAGCAAATAAACCATGTGCAATGGCTGTTAGACATTACTCATGGTGTAATCCCTTTATCCAAATACTAAAGTTAAACATATGAAACCATATCCTTAGATAACTGGAGGAGTTCTGTATGTACTCCGAAAGCCACCACCCAACTAATTCACTCAGCATTTGGTGTAGCCCATCCTTTTTTAAGGCAAGTAGGCAGACAGAGGGAAGATGGATTCATGGCAATGCTTTAAAATAAATGTAAACTAACCACAAAGGGTCAGATTCATTGCTGATGTAACATTGCTGACTTAGTGGATTTATACTAAGGATTAATGTAGTCCTTTTCTCTAATAATATATATTTTCAGGGGAGAGGAAGACGGTTTTTATATAGATTCAGCCCAAGATCTGCTGGCATATAAACAAACCAAACAGAATTGTTCCTTTCTCAAACATCTGTTAGCATGAATGTCCAAGTGTGTCTGCCACAGGTTGCTGTAATAGAGCTGCAATACATTAACAAAAATACAATAACCATTTGGTCTCTGCTTTAAACAAGAGCTCAGGAAAATGACTTTCAGGTGGAGGGAGTGGTGATTTGGCAAAGTTCTCTTGGCAGGGCTGGGGATTGCACATGAGGGAAAGTTGTTTGGTGGTAGAGCAGACAAATTGTTTAACAATTAATAAAAATAGTGCCTTGTGTTGCTACATGACAAGGTGCTGTGTGGGAATTATCCTCTCCCCAGCTGCTCTCCCCTCCTAAAGCACAGTCAGCTCTGGAGGTTTTTAAATCCCACACAGGGAAGTGGAGCAGTGCCTTAAAATGGGGGAGAACATTTGCACAAGTAGAGCTGTGGTTACACATTTGATGAGTTTATTTGGACTCCACGGCCCTGCTTTTAAAACCCCTGGATTTTTGGAGCCCCACATCAGTCAGCACTGTAGCTTTTGGGTTTCTTCTGTTTTACCTGAGAATGTCTAAGAATTTTCTCCCACATACTTGACCAGTATGATACAGTATGTGGGAGAAAAACTATTGTAAAATCAGCAGCATCTGTTTAGGACTTGTACGGGTTCATTTTCATCAGAAGCAGAGTGGATTTAGTATCTTAATTCTTATTTTACAAGGCAGCTGAGATGCTACAAAGCCAAAGTGTGGTGCAAGGTGATAAAAGGCTCTCAAACAACTTCTTGAAATCGCTGAGGTGCATTTGAAAGTGTTCTGTTTCTGAGGAATATGTGATGGGGTCTCAATTCTGAGGCTGCTTCTAGAGGCAAACTTGGCTTGCCAGACACACTGAAGATCAAAGAAATGGGGGGAAATTTACCTTGTTTTCTGCAAACCAGTGTATGGGATTGTTCTGCTGAGAATTCCACAACCAAATCTCTTTGTGAGTGTGGCATCATCTGCTCTGGGGTTTTTCTAGGCTACATTGTGTCTCTACAAAGCCCTTTCTGAACCACAACCAACCAGTTTTATCCTCTTACCAAGAATGTTGTCTGTGCTTGACTGAATGCTGAAAGTTTTCTTTCCTCAAGGAATTTTTTTTTTCTATCACGTTTTTGAGACAGTAGAGATTGTTTTCCTCGAGAGAAAAGAGAAATTTCTTGGAATGGCTTCACTGTCAGCAGATGTCAACTTTTCCAAAGAGAAATTTGGGTTCCTGGATGTAGTTTTAGTTCTTAGCACAGTGTGTGTGATTCACATAGCACTGATCATGTTCTCTCAGTGGTAATGAGATGCAAGATACTGTGAGGAGATCCTCTTTTTGGAAGGGATAACTGAATATAGGTACAAGAAAACCAGAGTTTTCCCAGAACTAATCCCCAGTGTTTCGTGTTTGAGATCACTTGTTCCCCTGTGAAACAGATTTTTTTCAACTTTAAGGAATAGATTTGGGGCAAGATGGTCTATTTTGCTCTGAGTGCCAGATTGGTTGGGACTAAAACACTAGAAACATGCTGGGAACCTTTGAAATTGGGCTTGGCATACAACAGAAGTTGATGTGACATTTGCTTTGGGCAAGGGTTTTGTTTCTCCTGTAGCACTTGAAATCATTAGGACTGGGATAAACTCTCCCAGTTGCTAAGTATATAATAATTACTTTTGGTTCTGCCTTTCCCATATACTCATTAGTTGTCTTGTTTAGAATTATTGCCTTGGGTTTGGTAAATTATTTTTTCATTTTTTAATTTTAAGTAATGCCTTATTTGTACTGCTATCAGCAAAGCCTGAGTGCCTCTGTTTGGAATAGGAGTTAATACTGAGTGCTATTTTATTTCAACTTGTATCCTACATGTCCACTGGGATGTTGAACAAAGCAATGCTAATAACTACAAATATTTGCTAATCAGGATACTTAGTCAGAATTTGTCCATCTGATCTTGATTTCCTGCTGCAAGGTTGAACATGATGTGTTCAGATTGTGTGTTAAAGAAATGTGTACAGTTTGGTTTTTAAATTCAATTAAATGTTTATTCTCCTCAAATGCTTCCTTAGCGATATTCTTGTAAATGAAAACATTTGGGTGTCTACAAATCACCAATAGCAGCCAATATATCTCTCAATTAATCAAGTGCAGCCTGTTAAATACAGCTTAAGGACCATTTTTACAAGGATTCTCAGTGACACCTCTGCAAATGTACTCGAGTAAATTTTATTTGGGACTTTACCAGGGCTCTTGGGCAAACAAAGCTTTACTCCTCCAACTAATAACCTATTTCCTTGAGAGCTGTGCAGCATTTAGAAGCAGTGAACCTGTATACTTATTAAATTTACTGTGTTCTGCAGCATATAATATTCATGCCTCCGGTGATTTTCTAATTGGTCATAGGGAAATACAATTGGGCAGAGGGCCATTACTACAAATTCCCATTCCTAAAACTCTGCAGATGCTCCAATCAAAAGGGGCATACAATGTATCTTAGCTAATTCTGCTTTCATGCCAACCTTACCAAGGTAATGAAGTTGCTGAGCATAGCAGAGCCTTAACTAAAATACTTCAAGGCTGTTGTAGCAAAGAAAAAATCCTCTTGAAACTTTCAAAAAAAACCCCAAATCTTGAATGGAAGGTGCAAGCAGAAACACCACATGAGGAGCCTCTCCATGGGTTTGCAGCAGTTCAGCTCCCAGGGACTCCAGCAGTTCCCAAAGTTCCAGAGGCAGCCTCTGCCCTTTAAGGTTGTCTGGGCACGATGTCTCCTCAACCTCTGCTTGTCTCCCAGGATTTAGGAAGTTCTGTTGCTAAGTCTTGTGCTGAGGGTCATCCCGAAAGATCTCTCTTCCTTCGGAGGTGGCTCATGGCTGCTTGTCTGGGTCACCAGGAAAGAATTCAAAACCAAGAGATAGCTGAGGGGTAATTTGGAGGCCTCCAACTCCTGAGAAGCAGCTGCTGGAGCTGAGTTTCTGTTGGTGATGGGAGCCCTGCTCTGTTCATCTGTCACAGCTGTGTCACCATTGAGTCCTGCTGCTTCCTGCCTCTACCTTTGCATTATGACAGTGCTGGGCTTTTGCTGTTCTCAGGTCTTGTGCTAATTAAAATGGCTTAAATGAGGATTTTGTACATCTGATGGCTCTATTCAGTAGCACAGGACAATTCTGACGTAATATTCACACAAAATGTAACCTTAACTGCTCTTATATCTCTGCTTTGTTGTTTTGCCTACAAGCCTCTCTTGATTTAAGAACCTCTGAACTGAAAATCCTCCTTGACGAGGATGGAATTTCCCACTTCTCTCTGCCAGGGGTGCTCTCACAAGATGCTCTCTGTGCAGTCAGTGTGCATTCTTTTTGGGCTGTAAATCCTCAGAAATATTTTTATGGTGTATTAGCTGTGACTTATGGAGGGGACCCGAGTTTCATTTGCCTAAGAGCTTTTATTGCTGTGCCTTTGGAAGGGTGATGGCTGGAGATAGAATCAAAAACACAGGTGGAAAAAAATTACTGCTTATCAGACCCCCTTTTCCTCCTTGCCAGTCTAAAGATGTCTGTGAAATGTCCTGGAGTACAGATTGATAATGAAGTGGTTTTGTTCAGCTAAGAAAGATCAAAACTCCTTCAACCTTAAAAAACAAAATCAGTGCTTGATTTGCAGCTTGCTGAGAGCTGAGCTTTCCTGCTTTGCTCCTCTAGCTGAGATCTGGAGAAGATTTGTCTTCTCAGTGGTAACAGTAAAGATGATGAGCTGGCTGGTCTGGTACTCTTGCCACGCTGCTGAAATGACAGCAGTTAAAATGCTCTGAAAGTCTGTGCAAATGTGTTGCCTTTCTACCGATTGCTGGGGTTGCTGAAGGATTGTTACATGGACATGCATAAACAGGGACCAGTAGAACCTCAGAAATTGTCCTCCTCTAGCAGTGCCTGACTTACCTTTTTGAAGTCTGCAGAGGACACATTGTCTCCTTGGTGAGGTCAGCACTGTGCTTGCACAAAAGTGCATATTTACTTCTTTAATTCTGCTTTTACTGAATTGAGTGTGCGTAAGTGTGGCAGATATTTCAGGTTCTGGGACATAACTCAGTGTGTGGGTTCTGAGGAGTTCATGTGTGATAGTTCTTCTAAAGATGCCATGTTATTGTCCTTACTGTTCTCCCTTTGACCTGTTGAGGAGATCTGCATTCCAGATTTTGTGCCAGGGTACAAGAAGAGTGGGACTGCCCCCTGAGTGCTATCTGACAGTCTGTGCCCTCCCCAGCCAGGATAAGTGCTGGGAGGACAGAGTGGGGTGCTGGTCATGGGGTCCAGCAACTGCTCCTGGCACAGTGAGAGGATGGGCTGGGCTCCATCTCCCTCCAGGAGCTGAAGATGAGGCTGCACTGTGTGTCCAGCCTGAGCAGAAATGAGCTCAGAGTAGACATAGTGCATAGACATGGGTCCTGGTGCAGTAAATTGAGGCTTACAGGTGTCCCAGAGCCCCAAAATGCTGTATCACACAGAAAGTGTGTCTTGTACACCCCTTGCTGCAACATTTTTTTAATCATAGCTATTCATGGTTCTGTGGCTGCTGTACTTTCAGTATTTATTAAGCTTGACTGAACATTATTATATAAAGACATACCTTTTTCTTATCTCTTTTCAAGTGCTCCCTTTTTCCTGTCTTTGATTATCCCTGCAGGTATATTAACACAGAATTTGTACCTTGGTACTTTGGCTCTGCAAGGTGTATGTGACAATCTCACAAGATAGCTGATGATCTCTTTTGCATTGCTAAGTGGTGACAGCAGGACTTCAGGATCACAGGAGAACCAGCAAGAGTCTCTTGTAATATTTATAATGCTCTTTTTAAAGCTCTGTGAAGCTTGGAAAAGTCATGAGAGAAACACCTGTGGGACAAACATGAATTTTCATGGGTTCATAGGGCAATTCAATTTGCAAGGGAGCTCGAGCAGCCTCTGATCCAACTTCCTGCTCGGAGCAGGGTCAGCCACGGGTTCAGACCAGGTTGCTCAGGGCTTGATCCAGTCAGGGCTTGGAATACATCAAAGCTGGAGACTGCACTGGGCAGCAGCTGCTCCACTGCCTCACTGTCCTGATGGAGAACAAGTTTTTCTGTAGATCCAGTAGGAGCTGCTCTTGTTTCCACTTCTGCTTGTTGCCCATCCTGCTCCTGCTGTGCACCACCACTGTGAGGGGCTTGGCTCTGGGTCTGGATGGCCTCCCCACAGGCAGTGGGGGCAGCTGTTGGGTCCCCTCAAAGCCATCCATTCTCCAGCCTGAGCAAGCCCCAGGCCCCCAGCCTTTACCCTGAGAACATGTGCTTCACCCCCTGATCATCCTGCAACTTCTGAACTTGCTCTACTTTATCCAAGTGTTTATTATCTTGGAGGTTGGGTGGGGAGGTGGGGATTTGGTGCAGTGTTGTGGGTTCAGCCTCTCAAATTGAGTAGAGATATTGCCTTGACCACCTTCCTACTCTTTTGTTCAAACAGCTCAGGCTGTTCTTGGCCCTTTCCCATTTCCCACCTTCCCTTTCAAGTTGCAAATGCCTAGACCAGAAAAGAGAGTAGACTTCCCCTCATTCTTTGAATGAGTGTCACCTCTTAGGTTTGTTTCCACTCACAACCGATGAAAAACTGGCTAGGAATTTTTGTTGCCTTCCCCCAGTTACTCCCAGTATCCCAGAGTGGAGCATCACAGAGCATTTTTGCAGCACAGCTCCAGATAGGAGCTGGATAAAGTGAAAGAAAGAAATAAAAATAATACTGAAAGTAAAAACTCAACAAAATTATGAACATTGGATTCATGCAAAGTTTTTAAAGGTGTAGAATTTAAAAGGATTTACTCTGTCAAAATAGGTGAGGAATTGTTAGATAAAGCCCTAAATTTCTGAAAATACATCTTTTAGTTCTACTCTGAAAAAGAGAAGTTTGAAAGAGAAAAGTCCTGTCATTGCTTCCAATTTTGGTGGTTTTGATGAAAATTTATTTTGGGAGGAGGAAAAAACCCATCAGCATCATACCCACTGTTGTCAAACCACATATTAGGCAGGTAAGAACCCTTAAAATGGCTGAGTCTTCATCACTCCCCTGAGCTGTCTGGATTCATTTTGGTGTAGAACCAAGTTTTAAAGGAGCCTGTACAGTGTGAACACCAAGTGCATGAGGTTTGTTCCTGAAGAGATGAAGTGCTAATTCCCCTAAACTGATAACAGCAACGTATTTAGGGCCAAGTAATACCTTGGCATTACTTTTTTATGTACAAAGGATTTTTGAAAATGGAAATAACTGGAAATAGTTATTGTACTTCAGGTCTCCCAAGTGGGAGTTAAAGCTGCAGGTGATGTTTCAATAGTTATGAATTCCGTAGTTCCAGTTAATTCATTTAAGGTCATGATGAACTCATAGCCTTTGGTAAGGAGACTTGAGCCATCCAGAAAAAGATTGAATTACTTGTCTCGTGGGAAGCTTTTCTCTTCTGGAGGAGACTTAAGGCACTTGGGGGTCAATGTGGTGCAGATTGGACAAAGTCCTCTTGGCTTTGTCCCAAACCATCAAACCCTTCTCATGGTTTTCATTGCCAGCACTTGCTTAACCTTCACCAGGCCTAAGATGAGCAAAGCCAAATAAAAAAAGAGAAGAACAGTCCAGATGGGAAAACACAACCAGATGTCTTGGTGAGGTTGGGGTGATCCATTGGAAAAGAATTCTGTTTTGTTGCCATAAGCACAAAGACTATTCTTGTGCACTGAAATACACCAGTTTTTGTTATCCCAGACCTTTGTTCTTCCCTTTCAGACATGTATACACTTCTGAATCTGTACTCTGCTCATGAGTATAAGGCAAAAGAAATGGCTTTTACACCTGACTGTAGCAACAGTTTCTCGAAAATGCTTTTCTGAAGAGCAGCAAGCCTGGCAAGTTACTGATTGTGTCTCTCTAAAAGGATCTGCCTTCATAGGGCTGCTCCCAAATCACCTTGAACTGTAATTCTTGCAGAACTCCTGACCTGAATGTGCATGTTCATACATCCTCAGTAAATATTAGTGTAAGCCATAAAATAAAATCATCATTTTATTTTGTATAAACCAGTGAATAAACTGGGGAATCCATAACCCCTGAACATGAGCAGTTTTAACTCAGTGGGAGGTACAGCTGGGGTGGTTAGTGAGAGTGTTTCAGACTATGAAAATATCTGCATGTGAAGAAGCTGCTGAAAAAAGTATTCTCTTGGGTGTCATATCCCTCAATTTCCCTTTTGATAGTAAATGAAAATTCAGTCTTAGATCAAAAGCAAAGCAGGTAATTTGTAAGGCTTTTATTCTGAACTGTCAGGCCCTCAAAATACAAAGAGTGTAACAAATAATTCAAGAACAACAGGCAGGATATGTTTGCATTTAGAGTACCCAAATTTGCTTCAAGAGCAAACTTGACACCAACAAAGCTTTGGTTAATTCATAATTAATTCAAGGTAAAGAGACTCATTTGTAAAATAAAACAATTTGGCTTCCTCAGGGCTGCTTTCTGACTCTACTAATGTGTTGAGGAGCCTTCCCCCAATCGTAGAGGTTGGACACATTTATGATCAATGTGAGAAAAAACAGGTTCTTGAAATAGATGACTGACTGAAATTGTGCCTCAGGGCTCTCAGCTTCACTCATCCTACACATCATGTGGTGAAGAACCTGTATGTGGGTTATGTACTTTGATTTTCCTTTTTGGACAGTTAGTTGGCTGTGCATCTTTTCATTTGGTGGGATTTAGGCTCATTCTGGAATTGGAAATGTGTCAGGATTGTGTAGTGAACTCATCTTTTAACCCAAGAGCATCTTGCTGAAATGAAAAGGTGCAGAGATAACTGTGCTAAACTGGGCATGGGATGACGGACACAGGATGGTAGTGCAGGTGGTCAAATAAGTGGAGAAAGAATGTTGCATTTTGTCCTCTGAATCAAGTTTTCTGAGATTACTCAACATGGAATAAGAAAGAATAAGAGACAGAAAAACTGCCAGGGCACCACCTCTTGCAAGGCAAAGCAGATTGCTCTTAATCCTGTCAGAGAATCCTCTATCTTCTTGTAGCCTGTCCTTTCTGCTGCATCTCTGTGTTGCCCTGGCTTGATTCCTGCACTGCTTCAAGTTGCTTTGAAGACAAAAGTGCAACTGGAAAAGGTCCAAGTTTCATGTCAGAGCATGGAGGGCAAATGTAGATGCAGTTCAGCTTCTTGAGCTGATAAGCAACAGCAATTTGGCATCATGCATTTTCTGGTGCTCAGCTTGTAAATTTATTTGGAATTTGTAGCTTATGATTGTGTAAATTCCCCAAATTGGGATTTGCTTCCTTTTGATTCAATTTGAAATGGAAGATGCAATGTTTAGTCTTCATTTCTTCCTTTAACAAAAGCTTTGCCTGTCTTCAGAACCTTGTTATTTCCATGAGTTTTGACTATTTCCATACATAGTAACATATTCCAATAACTGCCCTGCTGCCAGAGCAATGTGAAGCTCTCCAAGCCTGGGATCACCAGGGCTTTACAGAAAGCTGAGTGTGTTCCAGTTCTCAGAGATTTACAAGACTGGGAGTTTGAAAAGGTTCAGGCTCACAGGGCAATGCTGTTCTCATGGCTGAAACTCGCTGTGACTCTCCAGCAAAAGTGTGAGTTCAGTATATTTGTCCTGGCTTACTTTAAATATGTGTGTGCAATGTCAGCTCAAGTCTGTGCAGTTCCCAATGTGCACAAATTTGTGGTGTCTTGCAGTTCTGGGTGTCCTTCGAAGCTGAATATCTGCATGTCCAGTGGCTCTAAACCTGCTGTTGCTGAAGGTAAACCCATGTTGGAAGAAGGCAATGCTGTCCATTTGTACTTGCAGGATGCCAGGTAGAGACAGGCTCTCTGCTCTGCTGTTCTGAGAGAGCCATTCCTGTCCATTTGTACTTGCAGGATGCCAGGTACAGACAGGCTCTCTCCTCTGCTCTTCTGAGAGAGCCATTCTTGTCCATTTGTACTTGCAGGATGTCAGGTACAAACAGGCTCTCTCCTCTGCTCTTCTGAGAGAGCTGTTCCTGCACTCATTGACTGCTTGACAAGGTGCTGCTCCTGGGACAGCTATAAATTAGTTTAGCACATATTATGATAATGAAGAGGGGCAAGGGAGAATAAGAGAGCTGAACAGGAAGGAAATTCACTGAGAGAAATGGAGTAAGACAGTTCCTAAAGAACAAAATGGTGTGTGAGTGGCATGTAGAGAAGTGAGAATGAATAATTCGAGCAGGTAAAATGTATTTGCTGGTTAGCAGTCAGCTCTGGGCAGATGAAGAAATAGGTCAATAACAGTGAGGAGACATAAAGGAAAAAGAAGTCTTTTATGGTGTGAGTTTAACAATCTGACTTCAAAAGGAAGTGGAATAATTTATACCCACCTTGTTCATATTTAAAGTTAGTTGGAACAGGAGCCTAGTGGTTTATTGATGCATCCATCTATAGTGCCAAAAAAAAATCCATCCTGTAGATCAAGGGTGTAGCAGATGGGCTCAGTCTTTTGCCTTCAAGGATTGTTCTCTGAGTGCTTGTAGTAGTTTATCTTAAATTGAACGGCTCAGTTGCTCAGTGAAATAATTAATTACTCAGATGAGTTTCTCTCTGCTAAGCAGGAGAGAGGTCTGCAAGCAGGGTGTCTGCAGGAATGCAAACCTTCAAGCTGTTTGTAATCCTTGATACTCAAAAATGCAGATTATTTCCACAAGAAGATATCTTTGTGCTGTATCAAGGCAGGAAAAATTACAAACAGGAAATTTGCATTCAGACAGATAAAATATTTTCCTCTTCTCTTGGGCTGTTTTATTTTTATTTTAAAGTAAGTAGATTTTTAAAAGCTGAGTGAAATTAGGGTTTGATGACAAGATTGCCATGGTTCATTTTAAAATCTAATTTAAACAAAGAATTGGCTTATTAAGAATCTTAGGCTGCTGTGTTTTGAAGGCAACTAAAATACCATCCCGGTGTGATAAGATAAAGTACCAGGTGTGTGTAGGAAAATATTTGTTGGTCCATTTTAGAACTAATTTAAAGACAATATGTTATCCTTGTCTGAAGAAGTTTTTGGAAAAATTTCTCTTGAAATGAAGAGGAGGTTTCCCCCCTGTGTGCAGATAGGGATGTTTGAGTTACACAGGTGCAATTCCCAGGTTTTGGGGTTTTTTTTCAATGGTAAAGTTTGGCCCCTTACACACTTGCAAACAATCCAACTGCAGCATTTCCCTTCTGGTTTGGAAATGTGAACAAAGTTATATTTTCCCCATTTCTTGACTGTTTTGGCATTGCTCCCCAAAAGGGAGGAAAAGCCTTATAAAGTTTCGTTTGGACCCAAAAAGCAGAAACATCTGCTGCAGCCACACAGAGCTGGGGGAAGCCACATCTCACACCTGGTGGGTGCCCACAGTGGTCCTGTGGGGTGGTACAGCCTGTGTGGCCCTTAGTTGGAAGGGGAGATGCCACCCTGGTGTCCCCACAGCTGAGGGACAGGCTGGCAGAGCAGGGGCACCCAGGATGTGCTGGCTGGATGAACACGTTGTGCTCTGGCAGTGAGCAACCTCTAGAGCTGAAGTGCTCCCAGTGGTGTTGGAAGAGAAAAGCCCAACCCTCATGCTCAGTAAATGCAGCTCCTTGGCAGGGAGGGTGGCTGGGAGTGAGCAGGGGCTGTCCATGCCAGGAAGGAGCTGTCGTTGTCTCAGGTGAGGCTGAAAGCCCAAAGTCTTTGTGCCTAACAGCATGTTCTCTTGGGGAGCCACTCCCTGCTCCTGCAGCACAGCCCTGGAGCGCCTGTGCCCGCTCCCCTGCGCCTGTGCCCGCTCCCCTGCGCCTGTGCCCGCTCCCCTGCTCCTGGAGCTCCTGTGCCCGCTCCCCTGCTCCTGTGCCCGCTCCCCTGCTCCTGTGCCCGCTCCCCTGCTCCTGGAGCTCCTGGGCCACTCCCCTGCTCCTGCAGGGCAGCCCTGGAGCTCCTGTGCCTGCTGCTGTGCTGCAAGAGGATGGTTGGGTGGCAGCTTTAGGCTGCCAGGCAATAATAAGTCTTGAGGTACAGAATTATAGAGTGGTTTGGGTTGGAAGGGATCTTAAGGATCATCCCATTCTGACCTGGTCACTATGACCTAAGTCTATACTCCCCTCATGCCTTTGAAGATATTGTAAATTTATTCACACTTAAATCTTCTCTGATTATCTTTTTTTATTTTTTTCCTGAAAAAGTAGATTTTAAATTCCCTGTTGAGAAAACTAAAAGGCTTATGGGGACACAAGAGAAAGTTATCTTTCCAAAAAAAGCAAAGGATTATTTTGACAAGTATTAGCTTGCGTTTGCTGAGGACATGCACACAGACAGAGGGGGTTCAGTTCATTTGTGGTAATTTGTTAAACTACAAGAGAATCTCAGTCACATCCACAATACACTGTTTGGAAGTAATGAAATGAAATCCATGAGGAGAGGGAGGCAGTTTGAAAGCACAAGATTCTCAGGGCTGATGGGTTTAGTTCCCTCTCTTGCTGAAAAGAGGGGAGCTGATGCTCTTGTGTGGCAGAGGGCATGTCACTGGTTTTCTTGTCTTTGTTTCGTGTCATATAAAAGCAAGGATGAAAAATGACAGTTTTGTATTTCTCCTGGAGTGGCTGGGGGATAAATGCATTGAGGGCTGCAAAGGCCTGATGACTATAAACCATAATAAGCTGCCAAACCCAGGAACCTTAAAAAAACTACATAAGCCTGGCCAAGGCTCCACTAATGAATGTGAAACCCAATTTAGATATATGACTTTGTGTGGCAAGAAAAGGACAAAAAAACCCCTTCAGATCTCATGAGATCACGGAGCCTGGATGTTGTTCCCTGTGCTTCCACACACAGCATCATCTTATGCATTCCCCACTCACAGATGACATGAGTATTAAGAAGGAAAAATGAGGTTTGTATATCTAGCATGTGAATTCTGCCAATATGTGATGCATTAAGCTTCACCAGAGTGTTTGAGGTCCAAGAGAGCATGCTGATATGGAAGCCACATTAGATTTGATTATTAAATGACTTGAAAGGTAGATGTATTAACCCAGCACACCTGCAGCACTTGCCCATGCACTTTGATCTGGCTGATAATAATTTGCAATGGCATCACCTCAACCCCTGGCCCACCTGCAGTTTTTTAGGATGGAAGCCAACTTACATTCTGGGTCAGTCACTGGCACCCAAGGTGTCTGCCAAACAAACAAATTACAAATCACTTGCCATTTTTCAGTAACCCTTTACCCAGCCAGTGCTGCCTCATGAGGTGCTGCCCACCTCCTTCCATGTCCACAAGGATTTCTTCCCTGTCTCCTTCCCTAGCAATTCCCATGTGGTTTTTGGCTTTTGGCATGCCAGCATTTGGGATCTCCAGTAATGACAGCGGATGCAAGGGTGGCTTCTCCCTGGCACAGCCTGGGTGCCTGCTGTTCAGGAGTGGTGCTTCACCAGGCTGCAGCTGGCACAGGAAGGTGGTTGATTTCAGGTGGTTCTAAGAGGTTTTTTTTAAAAAGGTGTGGTTCTAGGTGTTTTAAAAAGGTGTGTTTAGGGATCGAAATTCAACTTCCAGCAGTAAGAAACCTGACAAGTTTAAGCAGTAAGCCTTGGTCAACAGAGGCTGAGACAAAATCCCATCACTAAGGACAACAAGGCCTGTTGATGTTCAACCATGCTGATTAGCTGCCTCTGGTTCCAAGCTAGAGATGGATTTTAAGATGAATCTTATCAATTCATGTTGAAACCCTTTGTTTTCTTCCCCCCATGTAAATCCTTGTTATAGAAAATATTAACTAGTTGTGCAACCTAACCAAAACTTGTGTAATCCCCAAGTTAACAGATGTTACCATAATCCATCCTCCTTATTAACATATCCTGGCCCCATGTCCTTTAAATTGAATGTCGAGTGTTCAATAAAGGCTTCCAGTTTCGTCCCCGTAGCTGGGATCGTTGTAGCTTTGTTTGACCTTCACAGGTCTGGTTCTAGGTGGGTTTTTTTTAAAGGTGTGGCTTTAGGTGTTTTTAAAGGTGTGGCTTTAGGTGTTCTTAGCATTGGGTGGAACAGGTAAGGGCCACTTCTGAGTCCTCTTTCTGGCAGCTTGGCAGGAGCAGCATTCAGGCTCATAGCAGCGAGACAAGAATTTTAATTGAGAATGAAGCCACTCAGGCTCATTAAGCTGGTCTTAATTCATAGCTTCAAGGTAGCTAGTTTCCATTAAACCCCAGATATAAATATGTGCACAGAGTTTGACCTGCTGGGAGCCTCAGGTTTTGCTTTCCATCACGGAGCTTCCTGAGGGCTTAGCCACCCTCCCAGGGGAGCAGACAAGGGTGAGAGAAAAGATGAAATTCTCACTGCAGAGTTTTTAGCAGAGTCCTTGGTTTGGGGAAAGAATTTTCTTTCCTTTCAAGGGAAAAGACAAAGCTCTGATGCCCCAGAGCACTCCAAGACATGTGTACAGCCTCAGTGAACGAAAACTGCTTTTGGTGAGCCTCAGGACTCCTTGTTCTCCTCTCCTTCTGTACCCCTTCTGTTGGGATGGTGGTGTTTAGATTCTCTGTTACATCTCAGAAAACTAGTAAAAAAAAAAAGAGTTTGTTGCCAAACTGAGAACTAAGTGTCTGTGGAGGAAAACTTTGTACCTGCCAGTATCCAGCTGGCAGCTTATCTAAATCAAAAGAGACACACTGAGGTGAGCACTGAGTGTGCTGTGAAACACTGTTAGGAGTTTCTTTTTCCTTTCAGCATTCTCACCAAGAGACAGGGTACAGGTAGCATTTCCAAATGACCATGTTACAAATCCCTCTCTTCCCAAGGGGCAGTAGTGGTGTTTCTTTTGCATCAAAACCAGCTCTTGGCTTGTGTATTTAAATGTAAGACACATAGGTGGGATCTTTGAGACAATGTCTGGTATGTGCCATACACATAATGAAAAATGGTGCTCAGGTCTGCAGTTCAAGTCATGTGTGATGCACCTGCAACACGTAGCAGGAGAGTTTTATGCATTTCTGGAACATGCTGTGTGTCAGATCTTCTGAGAGTTCACGCTGCCTGATGGGTGTTGTTCTGGTTATGACGTAGTTATGCTTCAAATCTGAGAAAAAAGAACAAAGCCTGTTCAGATGGACACCTACCCAACCTTAACATTAATATGTAGAACTACTGTTAGTAGTTCCTGTTCTGAAGGCACTTGTTGCAAATACTCATTGTAGAAAACTCAGTACTTGTTCCCTGAATGACACTATTCACCCTCAGCAAAACAAAATTGGAGTGAAAGGAATATGCTTTCATCACTGCTCCTTGTGGTGCTCCTGGAGTTCTTTCCAAGGCTGTCCAAGCTGACAGTTGCCAACATTTCTCAGTATGCTGCATTTTCAACCCACTCATAGATCATAGAATCACTTGGGTTGGAAAAGACCTCCGAGATCATCAAGTCCAACCCTTGGTCCAACTCCAGTCCCTTTACAACATCATGGCACTCAGTGCCACGGCCAAGCTCAGTTGAAAAATCTCCAGGGATGGGGAATCCACCCCCTCTCTGGGC
>JAOXXN010000001.1:117371547-117383491 GCA_026770055.1 Myrmophylax atrothorax | reverse complement strand
TCAGGGAGTGACAGACAGTGCTGAGGTCACCTCTGAGCCTCCTCTTCTCCAGGCTAAACACCCCCAGCTCCCTCAGCACTCCTTAGGTGTATGATTTTGTAATTTGCTGCTCATCTCAGAAAAAAAAAACCAAACCCACCATGTAATCACAGTTGTTGATTCACGTTAAATAATAGTCAAAAAGGATATTTTAAGGACACTGCATTTGTAATTCCCCATGTAGGTAAAAGCCAGGAGGTAGAGAATTGAAAACATGCATAGACTTAGTCAGGGAAATTATAGCCAAAGATTATGGTGACATCTCTGTCCTTCAGTCAGTGTGTGTTAAATTAAGAACAAAGGTTGAGAATGTCCTTCAGGAAGGACATCTCTTCCTTCCTTGAAGCTCTAAGATATATGACGCCACCAGTGATGAATTCCTGGGGCCACAGGAGAACAGAATGCCCTTGGATCCCTTGTTCTCCAGCATCCCTAGGAGTGGGCTCCCCACCCTGTCTGTGTCATTGGCAAGGCAAGTCTGAGGACACCTCTTGGTTTTCTTTAAGCCTTTAACTGATGGAAAGAACAGAAAGCAATCCCCCAGCTCCAGCTGTGGCTCCATATTTGACAGAGCACAATGTACCCATGTAGGGCTGTGTCCAGAATGGCACAGCTTCCCAGCACTGTGGTGCCCATTTATCAGGGAAAGCTACTCCATCAAATCAAAATCCCAACAGATTGTGACATCCACCTGGTGGTGTGTGTGCCACAGCCAAAACCAGGAGCTGATCACAGCTACAGGTTAGGAGTTCTTTAAAGGCCTAATATATCTGTGTCCCCTCAATGCCATCACTAGTAATTAAAGGGCCATGATCAATGATTCTGTCCAGTGACAGCTTCTGGAAGTGGTGGGGCTCATCCAAAATTCCCTGCTCTAAGAAGTAAGAGAAAATGCAGGTTATTAAAAAAATATATATATTTCATTTAGTAAGCTGTGTTAAAGAAATGCAAACAATCAGATTGTAAATCAAAATTATAACTTCAAAAAGGTTCTGTTCAGGTTCTTTGTGTGTTTTATTCCTTGCATTGGTTACACAGTTTTATTTAACATGGCTTATCTGCCTCCACATGCTTTAATTGTAACTTACTCTTTCAACAGTATTTTTCTTTAAGTTCCTTCTATGGCACTTTAACAACCTTCAGCAGAGATGTGTAAAGACTCTCTCAGGTTCAGTATATGAATATACATGTACCACATTTATTTCATGTAGAAGGTTAATTCAAGATGTGATTGTGTTTTTAAGGGAGCATTTATGACCTGCTTTATTTGAC
Source organism: Myrmophylax atrothorax (assembly GCA_026770055.1). Lineage (NCBI taxonomy): Eukaryota > Metazoa > Chordata > Aves > Passeriformes > Thamnophilidae > Myrmophylax > Myrmophylax atrothorax. The sequence continues at coordinate 117,382,180 of JAOXXN010000001.1, read as the reverse complement.
TGAATTCACGAGTTGTCAGGAGCATGGGAGGAATATATATCCCAAGTGATAATCTGACAGACCCTCTTTCAAGGACATAAAGCAGGAGCAAGTCCCATCTTTGTTTAAAAACATCAAGCTTTGAGTGCTGAAGAAAAGTTTTAAATGAAAATTCTTCTTTGGGGTTTTAACCAGTTGCATCCAATACCCAGTGAGCCCAGTGGAACTCACTGAGTGCTTGCAGAAATATCTTGACTGAGGCCCAGATACCCAAGTCCTTTCTAACAGTCAGCCTGTCTTCTCTCACTCTACACAGGGTCATGATTTAATAGGGGAGATTTAGGCATCTGGAGGAGAGGTCCTATGCAAACTAAAGCAGCAGTTACTTCTTCTAAGAGTGCAGAGCAGTGCTGGGCTATTTTTTCTCTGCTGGAAGCTGGAGGTGCTCAGCTGGCCAAAAGCATCAGACTCGTCCTCTTCTCTCTGCTTTTCACAGGGAAAAATGGAAAGGAACAGTGCCAGTAAAGAAGGGCACAAATTAGGGAGGGAGAGTCCCTCTGTGGGTGTGCATCTCACTAATTCACACTTGACACTTCCAAAACCCAAGGAAAATGATCATTTATGTTTTTGAATGCTAAGCTTTTTCTTCAGAAGGGAGTAGTAGCCTAGATGTTCTTCAATTTCCATGGGCTCCCAAAGGTCCTTGGGGGTGTGTGGAAGGGAGCTGTGTCACTGGGTTTGTTTAGCAGCAAAAATAAACTACTAGCAGTTTTTAAATGGTTACATTTAAGGTGAAACAAACAAAAAAAAGGGACAATCCCTATCAGGGATGTTTATTTGTAAACTAAACCACATCTAGATCTCAACGACCTCTTTCAATTGATCTGAAAGGATTTTGTTGGTATTATAAAGAGAAGCTTATTTGATGTTTCTGGGTGGATCCTGTGAGCACTTTGTCACCAAAGTATAGTTTTGTGTGGTTAGGCAGCACTTTGACCCCCAGGGAAACTCAGCACTTCCCAAATTACCTCCTCAATTTATGAAACAATGTTGTAAAAGACACTGCTGCAAAAGCAGCTCTTTTGGAGTTGCTTCTCAAGTACCTGTAAAAATCCTTAAAGATCTAGGAAGTCTAAGGTGGAATATTCCCAGAGATACTTTCTCTGAATGGTTGACAACATTTGTGGAAGAGGGAAGGATCTGTTGCTTGAGAGAGGGAAAACCTTTTGGATTTTCCTCCACTTGTGGGTTGCCAAGTGTTGCAGTGGTTGCTCTCCCGTTGTGCTCCTTTGGTTGCTCTCCCGTTGTGCTCCTTCGGTTGCTCTCCCGTTGTGCTCCTTCGGTTGCTCTCCCGTTGTGCTCCTTTGGTTGCTCTCCCGTTGTGCTCCTTTGATTGCTCCGTACAAAGGCTGGAAAATGAGCTGTGGAATAACGGAACTGAGAGGCTGAAATTAAGGAATCTGTCATGAACTGCCCAAGGAAGCAGCTCTGCATTTGGAGAGAAAAGGTGCACACAAAAATGGTGCTGGGAGCACTGTGCTGCTCCATAGGAATCCTTCTGATTGTGTCACTTCAGAATAAGTTGAATAAAATTCCAGTAAATGCTGTGACAGGAACCCTTTTGACCTGGAGTAGGGGAAAACATTAAGCAGTAAGAACCTCAGCCAAATACTTCCATCTCATCTTATTTGATCACTTTAACGATTTACCATTTCCTTGACTGACTTTTATGACAACTTGATCCTGAATGTTAAAGTTGGGGTTTTTTTTATTTTTTTTTTTAATTATTTTTACATGTGGCAATTTCCCCTTCAAATGGTTCTGAATAGGGGTGGCTTTTCCCAAGGTTCACTTTGCCCAGTCAGCAGAGGCAATTGAACTAGAAGTTTCCTTTGATAATTTATGATCACAGGATAATCTTCCTGAGCAAGCAAATAAAAGAAAGCAGGAAATGATTCATTTCAGCTCATGGGCACTTGTAAAAATCATGGACATGGCAAAGGGTGGTCACATTCTTTAAGTCCTAAAACTGAGGGTTGGGCTTTCTGCTTGGCCTTCTTATCAACCTTGTCAGACTTCCCAAGAGGCCTTACTATTAGCTGACCTAATTCTTTGGGGTTTTAACATTTATATTTTGATAATTGATGTATATTAGAGGTTTCCTTTGTGTTTTGGGAGACATCAGATGTTGTACCTGTGGCTAACCCAGCTGGTGGGACTCAGAAGTCAAAACTGGAGACCACTTGCAGAATGTTCTGACTGTTCGTCTCTCTCTCTGTTTGCTCATCTGTAAAATGAAGATTATTTTCTGATTCACAATAACAAAATATTGTGTGTAAAGTACATTGAGCACTTGGTTAGATAATACTTGTGTTCAGCAAATGCAAAAGACTGAACTGTTCACAGGGTTGCAGTGAAAGAAAAGATCTGAACCAGAGGTTTGGAAAACAGTTTTATTAAATTTAAATTAAAAATTACTTTTAATTTCATCCAACTTTGCTCTTGGAAGCTACAGAGACCAAAAGGGTGTTTCTAATTGCCTTTTTTTTTGTCTGAATATTTTGAGTGCCTCATTTGGGAGAAATAAAAGGGAAATATGAAAGGTCAGTACTTTAAAAAAAAAAGAAATCTTCAAGATCAGCAATATAAAGTTATTGTTTGTAAGGGCACTTTACAATTTGGGTTTGTGAATTGATCCCAGTAATTCCAATAAGCAAAATAGATATATATTAAAAAAGAAAAGGAAAATTGGCCTTTTTTTCCTGAGACAAAGTAACGGTGGTCTCTATTAGGAGGGAGAAGTCAGAAAAGGTGAGGTGATGTCTGATGGACAGTCAGAAGGGGGTGAAGGCAGCAGAGGTTAAAAGCAGAGTATTTGGGGCATGAAGAATAAGCAGGCAGCAAAACACACTCTCAAAAAGCAAACCCGCAAAAGCAAAAATGGAAAAAAAAGGCAAAATACCTTGAACAGTAACGCCAAAACTGAAATTTCTCCTGTTTCCAGGAATGCTCTGAGAGCAGCTCAGGAGCAGAGTGGACACAGCAGGTACCACCCTGAAATCTTTTCTCCCCCCATTGAAGAACTTTCCCAACCTCCATGTGAGAAACCCTGTGCCCACCACAAGGAATATTACCTCAGAGAATGAAAGAAAATGGGTGGCAGCTTTTGAAAGAGAAGATATTTCTATTTCTTGTGTTTTGCTAAATATTAAGATCTTTCCTGCCTTTAATGAAACTGCCCTGTTTGGCTCTGTAGGTTCATCCCACCTGAGGAGTGTTTGTATCATTTGCTTTCCAGCAGCAGTTTAGTCATGGCAGACCTTTTTGTGTCTACTGGATAAGCATGTTATTGAATTTTAATCTCAATGGACTTGAGATTAGTTAAAAAACTCCAAAGGGATGAATGCAAGTGAGACAGAAGTGGAAGAGAACAGCAGTAAAAATCTAGAGAAAAAGTTTTTCAGATTAAAACAGATTAACCAGTGCAGCTGCTGAGACTGCAAAGCAAAGAATTTCTGGAGAAGAAATTGCTTATTCCACTCAGCAGGACTGTGTGGATGTCAATTTGTCCAGTGATGAATTTGACAATACAAATACCCATGAAGGTATAAATTGTTCTGTTTTCTCACAACTCTTAAGTCATCCCTGGGAATTCATATCTGGCTTTATCAAAGAGCAAAATCTCTTACAACAGTAAAAATCAGAGCATCCCTGAAGGAGTGGTCACTCACAGAAAGATAGAGGTATTAGAGGAATTAGACTTGTAGCAACAAAAGTGGTTATTCACCAGTTGAACTACCAGGCTGCAGGAATTTGGGTGGCTTGACAAGTGGGATTTCTTCTTTGCAATGAAGTTAAAAATGGCCAAGCCCCATGTGCTGCATGAAAATTTATTTCTTTGGCAAGCAAAGGGCGTTTTCATTGCTGGCTCTGTTCATTTTCAAAAATTAACACTTGAGAAAAAAGACAAGAAATTTTATTCTGACTGAGAGAGATAAAGGATGACTCAGTTTATTCCTCTGACCTCTGTGTAATTCATTGCCCAAACTGTAGCTGATCCCAACTCATATAAACTGCAGTGACTGTTGTTGCTACACAGTAAAAATCAAAAAAAAAAAACAAAACAAACCTAAAAACCTACAGAGAAATCTTTATTATTTAATAAACTTAATTATCAGCAGCACAATAGATGGGAGAAAATTTGTGTGGGATTTATTAGTTGAGATTCCTGAATGCAGAACAAATTACTATGAGTGAGATGCTTAAGGATGTGTTTTCAGTGATGCTTTTGAGGTCGGGGGTGTGGGATTTTCTGCAGCCACAGCTGGGTATGGGCAGAGTTCTAAGGGGATTGTCAGAGTGCCTGGAGCTGGTTTGTCCTCAGGCACAGAATTCCCACGGGATTTGCCTTGAACAAGCCAAAGGGGGAGTGGGGAGCAACCAAATCACTGCCTACAGGTCCCTGAGTGGCCTCAGCAAATTGGTACCAAATTATATAAGATGACATTTAGTTGACTTTTGGATTTCTTTTCCTGTTTCCTCTTTTTTTTCTCCTATTTTTTTCTCCTATTATGTTTCCTATTTTTTCTCCTTTGTCTCTGAAGCCCTGTGTTATTTTAGATCAGACCAGAATGAGTGATGCTTGTTTACCACATAAAGTCACATCCTTTGCTTGCAAAATCCCTCCTTTTCAAACCCAAGAGCAATTCACACAAAATTTTACAGTTTTATTGGTCTCCAACGGTGAGATATAATTTCAGAAACAGACAGACCTTCAAGAAAACATGAATTTTCTTATGCCTCTCTCTCTAGTACTAAGTAGTCAGTTGGGGAAGGAGGAAGGAAAGGAGGAAGTAAGCAGTTGATATAAATCCAAGTAGATGATTTTGCCAAAACTACCCATGAGACTTCAGCAACTTTTTCTGGAGAGATGAAGCAATCTTTCTTTGTGATATTTCAACAACTTTTTTTTTTGGTTTTTTGGCTAAGGAAATGCTTTTCAAATTCTACTGTGCATGATAGCCCTGAAAATAATACGTCCCAATTCCTAAAAAGTGAGAAATAGAGTAGTGGGGAAAATCAACATGTCACTTCTTTTCAAGCCAAAGTTGTAGGGCTATTAATTAAAAAAAAAAAACACCAAACTCCAAGATAAACTCCAAATTCAAAGAAATTAAGTGTTGAAGGCACCACCCTCTGTTGTTGGAAAAACTTTTTGGAGAGCAAGTGTTAAATATATATAAATGTATTTCTTTGTGCTCTAAGTTGTTGAAAGGCACTTTGGTTAAAAACAAGTGTGTACTGGGACAAGATGAGCCTTGCAGGAAGGAAGATAATTTGTTAAGGTAAGAAAATTCCAACAGGAATGAAGGATTTGGTTGTCTGCACTGAAAGGGGATATTTATCTCTGTTAAGAAGGGTTAAAGTGATGATGATAATAATTGAGAATTGGATGAATCTGAGAGGAAGAGAAGAAAAGACTCCATACTGTGTGGTTTAGGACAGACTGACCAGTCCAACAGCAACAGAGGCTGCAGAGGGGAAAAGTTTGGCCCTTTTCAAAGAAAAAAAAAAAAAAAGTGTTGCAGGAACCACGCTGAGAGTGAGCACCAGGAGAGAGCAAAGATTCCATCACCCCCATCGTGTGAACAGCAGGGGGCTGGAAAAGAGGATGGGAACTCTCACTGCTGGAGGAGGAAGAAGTGGGAAAACACCAAAACTAGGGATGCAAGGGGGTACCAAGGGGAAAATAAACATGATTCAGGGATCAGGTTGATTGGGAGATTTTGGACAGCATCATTTTAAAGCTCATGCTTTTAATGGAGCTTGTCAGGATGGACAAACTATTACTAAAAAAAAAAGTATCCTTTTGGCCAAAATTAGAGGAACCCCAGAGAGCAATCCCAGAATCTCTCGCATCATTCCATAGGAAATGCTGCCTGAAGATGTGGGAGGATAACAGAGCAGGAAACCAGCATGAGATTGGCTATTCCAGCATGTGCAAGCCTCAAGTTTATTGTGAAAAGCTGAAAAAAAAAAAAAGTCCAAATTATTTCAGTAAGCACAAAAACATTGAAGAAAATATTTCTGTCTTGGTATCTTCTTATTTGGGGCTCAAGAGTGGGAAGAGCATGTGAGTCTTAAATGGGTTTTGTTTAATTTTTATAGATTTATTCACAGTGGTTTGGGTTGTATTGCTCGAGGTTTCAGGCTTTATTTTCTTACTTACCTTGCCAAGCAAAGCAGTTCTGAAATGTCCTATTTTTAATTGCAAAATAAATGTGCAACTGAACATAAGGTAAAGCTGTTGTCATAGCAGAGACACTTGTCAGCACTCTGGAAAATAAACACAAAGGGATGTAAGACATTGATTATTAAATTTAGCATTAGGAAAGAACATTTAGTAATTTTGAGGTCTTGTAAACAATCTGTCTGACCCAATTTATCTTTCCAAATGTCCAGAAAGCTAAAAATGAGGCATATAGAATTTTAAAAGATTTTTTTTGTGTTTGGTTTTTTGAACTTTAAATATGTTTACTATTTCTTTGTTAATATATCTGTTCTACCTTTGTATAGATGCTGGGATTGCTGAGGGAAATTATAAGTATTATTGTAAAAGAAGTGTATTTTTGCCATCAGAAAATCTCACCTGAACCCAGTTGAGTCTCACTAATCAAATTTAATGGAAGTAACTCAAAGGTGGACGATAATGTGAAGACTTTAAAATATATTTTTATCATATTTTTTTCTTTTCTCTTCCACATCCTGATGTTTAATGCAACTTCCAAATTATGCTCAAGTGGTTGAATGAAGGTAAATCCTATAATGCAGACAGAGCTATTATTGATGATTTTCCTCCCCATAATTGTTTGGCATCGGTTCTTAAAGTGTCCAGGGCTGGAGGGGGTGGGGCAGGAAACATAAGGATTGGAAACATTTTTGGGTCTTTATATTTAAAACTGATTTGGATGTATCAGAACAACCACATACCTTCCAAGTGCAATTGTATATTTGGATTCAGAGGTACTCAAGCCAAGGAGATAAAAGTAGAAAATGAGCAAATTAGAATTACACTTATGAGAATCCCTTCTGAGAATCCATCCAGACACTGGACACTAAAACAACTTTTTTTTTTTTTTTTTTTGGCATTTCTTCAGGCTCAAACCTGGACTGTTGCTGCCTTTTGAATTCAAAAGACTCAGGAACGTTTAGTATCTTACACCATATTTTAATAGGCTTGTTTTTAACCCCTTTTTTGGCTCTTTTAGAGAATTGGGAATATTTTGTTGCCTGTGGTGATAAAAGGGTCTCAGTGAAAATGCAGGAAGTTGAGATAAAAATAATTATATATAATTAAGGACTGAGGGAACACAGTTTTGTATTTTTTAATGTATAAAAGCCTGTTCTAGAAAACTTTGGCCAAATTACTCTTTACTGAATATTGTCTAGAGGGTATATGGTACTAGAAAAGTAACAATGTAAGGTTGAAATATTTGTGCAAGTTACTTCAATATCTACATTACAGCATGTTTAGAAACTTCACCCTTAGAAAAACCTGTTGTATCATGAATGGAGTTGCCTAGTTCTGTAAAGAAATAGCTTAAAAAGGAAAATACTTGGAATCAGTAAGCTGTCTGAAATAACAGAGCTCTGTTTGGAAACACAAGTTTAAAAAATGAACTTTCCTACCCTTTCTCATCCCTTCTCTTTGCACCCAAGGCTTGAAAAAGCTGCATTCACTTCAGCTGTGTCCAGCATATTGGCCCCTCTTTATCTGGCATGTTAAAGCCTGAATTTTCTGTCAGTATAATGCTCATTAGAACAAGAATTCTTGGTTCATTTTCTATCAACTCCACCTTTGTTGCATGAAGTTATTTTGGTGAAATCAGAGATTACTTCCAGCCTTATACCAAGGTACAGAAGATTTGTGCTGGGTGCTTTCACTATTGTACTTATATATTTTCATCCTCCTCCCTTTAATTGCCAGTGAGGGTTGATCTTTGCTGTTGGCCACTCAACAAGATTTGATGCATAGGCCATCTATTTCTTTTTTCCTTTTGGTATGTTTAAATTTAATTTCTTTGATTGCCCATCTCAATTGCTTCAATGATCTCATTGTCCCTGAGGTGAGCTCTCCCTTTTTTTTCCCCCCCTAAATAAATTTTCAACATGTGGAATGACAGGAAACAATGGTCTGGAACAAGCAAATTAGCCTGGAATTATTCTCCTGGTCACACAGCTTTGTCCTACTGCATTTTCTGAAGTGTGAGCTTATATTTCTGGTCTATAAGATAAATTTTCTTTCTGTTAAATATTTTAGCCAGACCAGCACCTTTACTCTTTTTGCATCCTGACCTACTGCCCCTTTCACTTCATTCCACTCCTGGATGTCCCAGTTTGCTCAGGGTCTGGTTATCCAAAGCTTTGCTGTCCCCAGCTTTGATGGAAACAACCATTATGTCCCTAATTTCTGAAATTATGCAAATGATTTCGTGACCATGTCACAGTTTACTCTTCCAGAGCTAAAGAGCAAAAGGGGAAAGGCAGCAGTAAAGGGTATTGCTGAACTTTGGTAGGGTGAACTCAACATTAGTCCTGTCCAAAAATAAATTCACAGGCTTTAAATGTAACAGGAGGACTCTATTATTAGTTTAGTCTCTGCCAGGTAAATAGGAAACATCAGAAAGAAACTCTCCTAACTTATCAGGACTGAGAAAGTTAAGCTCTTGACATACTTTTATTGCATTGAATGTACAAGTTTGCCACCTTTCCCATAGAATAAATGGATATTCCACTCTAATCCATAGATTAGAAAGGAACCACGAGCATTATTGGAGGGGAAAAGAAGTGTTTAGAGATAGCTGCAGTGTCTGCTTCCCTCAATATATAAAATTTGTGTTCTATTTTCCCTACTCCATCCATGTGGTTGTGATTTTATTTCTGACTCTGCTGGCCAAACCCTGTGTCACCCCTTGCTGATGGGGAGAATGCAACTCACTGGAAGAACCTTTCAGGCAAAACTTATCATCCTATTATGCTCTTCCTCCCTCTCCCCAGTGGTTCCATTTAAATGCATTCTGCTTTCCAAAGGAAATCAAAGCTGCTACTTCTAATTAATTGCAGTCAGGAGTTCTGCAATAAACTGCAATAAGCTTAGGTATACTGAAGCAAGAATTCATTCTCCAGTCTTGCAAGTGCTGAAGACTTCAAATGGAGCCTGTTCCCATTTATTTTGAATTTTTTCACTTATCAGAATCCCTACTCTGAGGATATCTTGTTGTAGCACGTGCCATCGATGCCTTTTCTGACTTTGTGTAACTTGAGAGAAGGTTGATGTCATAGTTCTGCTGTGTGAATTCTAAACCAAAACACCAAAATAGAAAGACAGGGAGCTACTGAAGAGGTTCCAGCAGAGGCCACAAAGATGATGAGGGCTCTGGAACACTTCTCTTTTGAGGAGGCTGCAGGAGCTGGGCCTGGTTAGTCTGGAGAAGGCTGAGAGGGAATCTCACCAATCCACACAAGTATCTCCAGGGGTGTCAGAGGATGGTGCCAGACTGCTCAGGGGTGCCAGTGACAAGAGGAGGAGCAATGGCTACAAACTGAAACACAGCAAGTTCCACTTCAACATGAGGAAGAACGTCTTTCCACGGAGGTGGCAGAGCCTGGAACAGCTCCCCAGGGAGGGTGTGGAGTCTCCGTCTCTGGAGACATTCAAACCTACCTGGACATGTTCCTATGTCACCTTCTGTTCCTGTGTTACCTTCTCTGGGTGACCCTGCCTTGGCAGGGGGGTTGGACTGAGTGACCTCCAGAGGTCTCTTCCAACCATAACTGTTCTGTGATATTGTATTCCCAGTTAGCAGGGACAGAAGAGAAAACTATTTTTTTCAGTCACTGGAAGTAAAGCTTAAAACAGCTATAAAGCAGTATTTGGGAAACCATAAACAGTACATATCAATCTTATTTCTTCGGCTTGTGTTATATAGCCATAACTTTTTTAGCCCTCATGACACGATCACCCTGTATTTTATCCTTTAGCATTATCCATCTTTCAAGTTATAGAGGAAAGATGGATACTTTCAGTCCCTTTTCCAGTTTAGCTCCATGACACTGAGACAGACCAAGCAAATGTTATAAAGCGAGTGCAAATCGAGATAAGAGACAGAGAGGTGTCTTCTGGGTCTCTCCTCCAGTGATTCTTCTAGATCCACATCCTTTGCTTGCCCCTGTAGGATGAACAAGCTGATCCTGACAATTTTGGTTTTTGTTGTTTGGGGTTTTTTTCTCCATGTTCCCAGTGCACCAAGAGCACAGAGTTAGAGGCTATTGAACAGTACTGTAGGAAGGAATGATTCTTGTTTGAAGCAAGTCCCAATGTCTTTTTGAGGCCCCTTGCTCTGTTTGGAGCCCCCTAAAATGTGGTTAATCTCCCCAGCTCATGCTGAACCTTGCAGAGCTGCCCTGGGCCTCCTCCTGATGCTGAGCTGAAGTTCAACTGAGACAAAGTCACCCGTTTGCCTCTTAGAAAATCTGTCTTTTTTCTCCACCTGCCTGGATACCTTTAGTTTTGGTGCTTAAAAACGCCCACTGAAGTGTTTGCTGACCCCAGGAAGATGCATGTCAGAATGCCAAATAACTAATGCAGGGGCCA
>JAOXXN010000001.1:117336745-117353949 GCA_026770055.1 Myrmophylax atrothorax | reverse complement strand
GACTGGAGTTGGCCCAAGGGTTGGACTTGATGATCTCGGAGGTCTTTTCCAACCCAATCCATTCTAGGATTCTATGCTGTGGGGTTTGTGTCACGACTTCTGAAGGTTCTTTCTTGCAGAGCAAGAAAAAGATTGACCCATCATTAATGCAAAAAGGAAAATGTTATTGCATTTAGACCTACAGAGTGCTCTTCATAAGCAGGCCCAGCACTGGGGACTGTCATTTTAACACCAAAGTACCATGATGGGTTCATTATACCCAAAAATCCTGCTATGATGAGGTAGCACTTGGATGAATTCTTGATGTGGGCAAATTGCCTCTGTGTATGTTTGGAGGGGTATTGATCTTTCAGTTGTGCTTTGGATGCAGTGTTCTTAATTGGGCTATTTGCTTTTTTGTTCTGTCTGATTTTGGCTGGTTTATATTTTAGCAAGAAAGGTTCCCTTTTCTTGAAGCTTCTCTAGCAGTAATGAGATTGTCATTTAATCTAATTCTGTTTGTTCACTAACAGAAAGGTTGTAATGCTGCCTTATTGATTTGGCTTATAATAAAATGCTGCTTATTTTATGCTGCAGCTGTGGCAGCTGCAAGAATGGAGGATCATTTTCAGCCTAAAAAAAAAAAAACACTTAAAACCTACTATTTTCCAGATCCAGTGTGGTAGGACAAAATCATAGGATGGGAGAGCTCCGTTACTTTAAGGGTGAATGACTGGAGAAAAAGGAGAAGGGAAGGAATGGGGGGAATATGTTTGATATCTGAGTGTTTCCTGTCATTTCTTTGGAAAAGTTTCCTCGCTGTTGAAGAAGCTCAGTGGGAGGAGAGCAAACCCTGGGTCTCTGGACCCTGCAAACCCAGCAAAGGTGATGGCTGAGTGACTATTCCTTGCTGACAGCTGCCTCCTTGGCAGAGCCTCCCTGGAAACCTTCCATGGGGACTGCAAGCTCTCCCCCACAAACAGCCAAGAGCTTTCATGGTTTGTGAACTGCCAGAGTTGAACTTTCTGCAAGTGTCTCTAAGAACAGACCCTTCATCCCAGCAAGTTGTTTCCAATGCTCTGTCCTCGCTAGTCGTTAGATATGTTTTGATTAAATCATGACAAGCTTTTTCATTTTTGCCCTGAGGAATAACTTGGTCTCTGACATATAGGATAATAAATATGGAATTGCTATTGAAATAATATCCAGGACCAGAATCCTTTGTACAATCTAGTCAGGCTTAATAATGCTTGACATTAGAGAAGAATGTGTTAGATAAGGGGTGTCACCTGAGATACCCATAAAAGGGAAGGAAATGAGACTCTTTCAAGAAAATAAGTTACCCTGACACAGGAACAGAAAGTTTGCTGTGGAAGAGCTGCCTTTGGAATGACATCCAAGAGGAGTGTGTGCTTTCTGCTGTGAGAGCCCCTTTTCCTGCAGGCCCTCACTGTTTCCTCAAGTACTGACACGTGTTCCGTGCAGCAGCCGGGGGAAAGTGGTGATATAGTGCAGGCAGGGCTTGGATTTCCAGGCAGAGCCCTCTCAGCTTGGATTACTCATGCAGGACACACAGGCAGGAACTCTGCTGGCTCTCTCTGCTCCGTTTGCAGCTGTTTGTCCCAGGGAACACACCACAGCAGCAGGGGCTGCTCTGGCTTTCTGAGTGCAGTCTCTTGTCAGGTCCAAGCAGATGTCTTAGGGAAAGGTCATTAGAGATGCAAACTGTGCCTGAAGTGAAGCTTGGACAGAACTTTGTCCTTAGTTATTAAAAGGAAATTAAATGAGTTAAAAAATAAAACCAAATTATATTAGGAATTAGCTTGGATTCTACCACCTTCACAGGAGTTGATACTTGAAAACAGTGGCAAGGTCCTCTAATCGCTCTGTGACTGTGAAGCAGCTCCTGCTGCCCTGCTGTTCAGGTATGATTTAACACTTTGCCAAATGTGACTGTCTTCTGTTGGAATAGGTACTTTTTGGATGCAGCCAGAGCCCTGAAGTCACCAGGAGGTTCTCCCACCCCTTCTGTTGCCCCCTCTAGGAGTTGGACCTCCTGTGCTTGAGGTGACAGAGCTGGCTGAGAGGGTTAACTCAGTGACAAGGGGGTAGGAATTGAAGCCAGCAGGGAAAAGAAACGGTTAGAAAGCACTCAGGAAATCTGGATGCTTTCAAGTTGCCCAGGTCTGACTCAAATAATCCTTTGGCAGAAGCTGTCACAGAAACATCAGTAGGATTTTTTTCTGAGAAAGGTAAAGGAAGGTCTGAAATTGGGCAAGCATTGGGACCACCTATGAAAAAAGGGAAAGAGTTTAGTAATCCTGAGATGAGCAGCTTTATTTCAACCCCAGAAAAATTAAGAAAGTTGTAACTTTAGATAGCTGGAAGACCACAAGGAGAAATATGTAACAGATAAAGTAGAATTTAATAAATTATTGTTAATGAATCGATTTTCTTCTAGAAAATAAGAGAGTAGCATATCGTTAATTCTTCTAATTGCATCACAGTTTATAGGAAAGGTGGGGAAATACAGGCCAGCTGATATTCCAGTAAAAGTAAATAGGACAAAACCAGTCTTCAGCCTTCCCCTTTCAACCCTGCACTGGTGGGCCTAGACCAGCTGAACAACCACAACCTCCCACACTCCTTTACTTCTCCAGGGACAGAAAAAAAAGTCTCTTTATTATCAGCATTAGGATTACTGGGCATCGTTCTTCTCTTCCGTGCTCAAGGATCAGTTCCTTGGACATTATAAGCTGGTCTAAACTGAAATTGTGATTAAATTAAAAGAGAGTCACATTTTTCTGTTTGCCATCTTACCCTCCTTCCTTGCCTGGATGAAGATCCATCCTCTCAGGTGAAGCAGAAATCTGGATCTTCAGTTCCCTGATGAGTTTGATTGTGTGGTTGCCAAATTGCCTGTGCCAACATGAGAGCAGAGAGTGGTGAAAGAGCAGAGATACAGCCTTGCCTTGTTGCTCACCCTTTCTGGGAGGCTGTTGCTGTGGCAGAGCAGGTTTCCTGCCAGCTGAGCACAGCTGAAGGAGGCAGTGCCACAAACAACATCCTCATTTTCACCCTTCTCCCTTCCCTCTCCATGGATCACAATTAGTTTCAGCTTTCCATGCCTTGTACATTTTTGCTGTCCTACGTTTAACCACAATATCCTGTTCCTGCAGGTGCACATCCTCCTTTGCAGCCAGGGCTGTGTCAGTCCCAAGGAATATTGTCCAGAAGTTGTGGATGCTCTCACTGTAAGTTCTCCCCCATGTGTACAGTAACTGCTCACAGTTCAGCTCTGCTGAAGGCTTTTCTTTTCCATCTCTCTGTAGGTTCTTTGCTAGGACATCAGGACTCACATTTTCCTCCTGTCACAATGACTGCTGCCTGCTCTGGTGGAATCCATCTACCTGAGCAATTCAGCAGCTCAGCAACTTCAGCAGAACAACCCACCTTGTGTGTGCTAAACTGGAGCCCAAACTGGTGAAATCGAGAGCAGTGAGGTATGAAGTCAGAGAGTGAGTTGAGATTGGGGATTTCAATTCCTTTCATATGGGAAAATTTTGATGTTTCATAAGTTTTCAGCTCTTCCTTTTTTGCCATCTCTAGAAGGTAGTATCAAAAGTTTAAAAGCTGAGCCATAAAGAAAGTCAAATCCTTCTGGTTTAATATTCTAAAAATCAATGGGTTAATGAATGCTCTAAGGATGCATTCAGCCTTTTGGTATGCAGAAAGCTGTAAATTTTTTATGCTGAATCTTTCCTTTGAGCACATGATTGAGCTTGGGCTGTTGGTGTTTTAAATTTGTCTGAGAAGTGTCTACTGTGCTGCTTGAGTTTTGCCCCAGTCCTGCCAAAATAACTCTGTCAGAAACAATTGGGCTTCCCAAATAGTTAACAAAAAATCCCTCTCTTCCCAAAGGGATGAACATGTTTTGCATCAGAGTTCATATACCCAACTTGCAGACCAACCAGGCATGGCAGGCCCAAGGCCAGGAGAAATGCAGAAAAACTCACAGAACTGAGAGCTGTTTGTGAGATGACAATGCAGGTCAAGAAAACCCATAAACCAAAAGAATAAGGGATTAAATGAATGTGCAGATGGCCAGTACCCAAGGCAAAACCTTTCAGGGAGAAATAGTTTATCCTGCAGGTATTTTAGAGTGCTTGTGCTAATCTGGACTTAAGACTGTTTTGAGAATCTGTTGGAATGAACAAGAAGGACTGTGGGAATGCAATTTTTAGTACCACAGTCCACGTCCGAGAGTTACAACCAGCAACATTATTCAGCCATAGCTTTCTTTTCTTGACTGTTCATTTTAAGGTTGCAAAGGTGTAAACCAAGTTATTTAGCTTTTGAATTTGTATTTTTAGAAAAAATGTTTTACTGAAAGCACCAAAAAAAGAATTAGTTTAGTGTCTGTGTCTTGGGTAGCAGTTTGCATTTGCTCCATCTAGAATGTGATTTAGCCATACTTTCATAATTTAGTTCACTATATTCAAATAAAAAAAAATTCTTTTAGGCTGAGAGAAGATTCTGTCTTGAAGTTGTACATATATGTGTAAAAAAAAAAAGGCATTGTATGTAGAAAAGACAAATGTCTCTGAAGCAATGAGCTTAAATGCAAATAAGGGAGCCACAGCAGAGAAATAAATGTTTATAACATAATGGGAAGAGCACGGGCAAAAAAATGGGGACATTTTACTTGCTGGTGCAGGGGGTGACTTACAAGGGATAATAGAAATGGAACAGAACCTCAGTGATGACTGGTGGACAATTCCTATTAGTGTAGGTGATGCTGTAATTATTGGAACAAAACCAGAGTTATCATCACGAGGGCCATGCAAGGAGGAACATTCTACACTTACTGACTTGGAAATCTGGAAAGAAAAGGGAACTGAGAGTCAAATGGAAAACTTCAGGTTGAAATTGCCTTCCTGAGGATGAAAAAAAAAATATTTATTGCAATAAAAGCCAGCGGTTTTTGAGAAAACATGTTTGGTTTTGGCTAAATCATAAGCAGAGCCCCTGTAATTGTGTTACCAGGATAGAAATCCTATCAGAGATTTCCACCACAGGAGGGTGTGAGTTTGTGTGTCAGAAGTGTAGTATAAATATTCTCAGTTGATCAACTCTAGTTATTCCTAGACATGACAGCTGACCAGCAAGTTCACCAAACAACCCCTGAACCAATTTGAGGTGATGTTACTTTATACTTGGCCCCACAAACAATAAGTTTATGAGGTTTTAGGAGTAATTCAATTTAATAAAAATATAAACAAAGCAAAGTCTGTGATGTAAGCTCCTGTTCCAAACAGAAAAAAGTGTCTAGCCAGTGACAGATTTTACAGAAAGGTTGGAAGTCTCTTACTAATCATTGTGAGAAGAGTGTGGTGATCTTTATTCTCCTGTAGTATAACTAAAATGAACAAATAACATAACAAATAACTACCCTCTCCACTTTTTCCTTAGCCTTGTTTTTACCAGCTCAGTGGGTTTGATTAAGAGCTGAAGCACAATGGGAACCTTGCAGGGACAGATTTAACACTGTTGATTGACTTCAAACAATACTGTAAACAAAACTGTTTAGATATATTGTATTTCTCTTCTCTTTTACTCTCAAATCTGCAAGTTTATGAATTTATTTGTACTGATACTGACCACCTTTATGGCAAGTATTAACTCAAGAGTGTATTGGATGTCTTGCAGAATTCAGTTTCATCACCTTGTCAAAGAGATGTCTCAGGGAAACTCAGATTATTGTGCTGTTGTTTCCTGGGGGAGATCATGTAGTATCATTTTGTCCTGTGAATGAGGAATTCTTTGGAGGGTACCTATTCTGCTTTGGCCAGTATAAGTGGGTTTTTTAATAACTAATGGTACTGAACTGCATGCTCAGTGATTTCATTATGGTAATTTTATCACAGAGGTTTGATTTGCCTCAATCTCTGTTTTTGTAAGAGAGGAACAGAATTTTTGTTATTGAAAACCATTTTTTCAGGCAATAGAAGGACATTTTATTTCACACTAGTAACTTTGCTTTGTCTCTAAATGGTGTGACCAAACTATAAGCAGGAGTTGCAGAGGAGAGCAAAGGTGCAGCAAGAAAGCAGAGATCAGGATGCACCTTTAACACACATTATTAGCCCCCAGCCTGCTTCAGTGTCTAATTAATTCGGCTTATAGAGATAGTTTGTGGTTACAAACAGTGTCTCCCTGTGTAGGACCAGCATATTGGTTAAACAGAGACCAGTTATCATCATCATCATCATCATCTAAACAGACAAATTGGAAAAGAAGGGACATGGGATCAATGTGCTGTCTTGACCAGAGGCTTTCCATGATTTCTACAGAACTATCTTCCCTGAGGCTTGTCCTGGTTTTGGTCAAACCTAAAATCCCCAAATTTTTGGAGCACCTTTTCACTTGAGAAACCCAGGGAATCTCGTGACTGCCATTCACCATTCTCTCCAAGGGACAGACGAGGCCCTTCAGAAATGAATTCTTACAGCAGCATTACTCTGCAAGAAACTACACTGTGAAAGGTTTCCCTGAGGCTCAGAATAGGTATTATACACCCAGAGCATATTCTCTTGAAGGCATGTATTGCTTTAAAAATACAGAGGCCGGCTGTAATTTTTAATCTTATCTAGAAGTGGTTTGATACAGCAGGAAAAAAAACAACAAAAAAGCAAAACCAAACAAAAAAGAAACAAAAAAACAACCCCAAACCACAGAAAAACCCACAAATGCAAACATTTTGTTGCTATATTTGCCCCTACCTGATGATACAGAGAGCATTTATTGCAAAGCAGTTCTCGTGACGCATAAACTACCTTTTAAACCTTGGGGACCTGTGAAGGTGTGACGGGGCAGGAGGTGTAACAGTAAGGTCTGAGAGGAGACTGAAGGATATTTCTTTTATTTTTCTGTGCTGCTCATGCCCCAGTGTCAGCCAAAAGGATCCTTGCCAGCCTGCAGAAGGGCTGCCAATGCTCCAGTGCAGCCTGGAGTTTTTTTCTTTTTAAAAATATTATCCCAGGAAAAAGGTTCAGCTTTCTGGCAAACCAGGGCAGAACTTTTCCTGATGAACCTGTCACTGAAAATTGGCCCCTAGAAGGGTCTGAATTTCACAGTTTGCTGTAGTGCTGCTTTAGGGCACAAACCCCACATCTGTCCCACTGATGCTGGAAGAAATTTTGGATTCCTCCAGTTCCCTGCTGCTGATTTTAAACCTTTATAATTGTGGTGTCATTTTTATTTTTGTGCCTGTACTTTTATTCTGCCCTGAACTCCAAGTTGCCAGTAAAGGATAGGAACTTGCTTATCTCCACTATTTTTATTTCAGAAGGAGACCCTTGAAAACAAATGATGTCCTGACTGGTATTTTATTTTATTTTCAGTGTGGAAAAAGTCTCTAACCATCCTCTTAATGGATGTAACTCACTCTTTCCATTTTTCAGAAGCTCTTCTGCAGAGAGGACTTGCTGCAAATAGAGACATCAGACAGACTTTCTACACATGTGAGCAAATTTTTCATTGCTTTCTGTGTTCTTTTTTTTAGGTTTGGAAGAGTTAGTTGGGTTTTTTTAAATCCTTAGTCGCTTTAATAGTGTCTCCCTCCTGACTTTTCAGCTTCTCACAAGTGGATCAACACCAATTATCACAGTGCTAGAACAATCCAACCACTTGTTAAGGTGAGTGCATATTAAAAGTTCATTTAGTAGATTAATGGAGCTCAGTTTTAAAGCCAGTCAAAGTCCAGAAGTCCATGGAAACATTGCAGCAACCAAAACTAATGGAAATAGCCTTAAAATGTAAATGGACCAGTGCTTAAGATGACTTAATGTTACTTGTGCCTGTGCTTTCCAGTACTGACTTCAAATAATTTTAGACATCCTGAAAGATGATAAGTTTTAAGTTACTCTTCTGAGATTAAATTAGCTTAGACAAAATGATTTGGTTTTTAATGACACAGCAGTATTTATCCATAAAGAAGCCCCAAAATGGTCTGAGAAGCAGAACTCAATTCTCTGAATAGTTACATAATTAATGTTCTTGCTGTACATGAATTGAAAAAGAGTAAATTTTGAGGTGAAATTCTGTAATATATTTTAATATAAGGTGACAACTTTACCTTAAGGCTAAATCTTCACTTGTGATGGATGGAAAAGGTTTTTTTCATCTTGTGACACCAAACACTTGTGAAATGACTGAAAAAACAGGGAAAATAAGTTTAGCATTAGATTAAGCCTTGAAATCCCCAGTTTTGAAAAAGTTATGCACACTCTACTTTCTTTTTTATCCACACCTATACAGAAATATCAGATTTTCCAGTAACAGTGTCTTCTTCAAGGACCTCTCTTGTAAATTTACATATTCATGGAGTGTGGAATTAATATTCCAATAACCAGATTTTGGAGACTTTTTCTCTTCGGTGTTTCCACAGAAATGTATTTCCCACTGTGACTTTTTCCTCCATGCAGGAGCTCTGTACAGGATTGTGTCCTTGAGTTATCCTTCAGATGCAGAACTATATTCTCATATATAGACTTGAAAGTGGAGGAAAGAAATGATAGCTGGTGTTTTGGAGAATATGACTTGAAAGACAACGAGAAAAGCAGAACTGTAGCATCACACCTAAACACCTCTGGGGTGCTGTGATAGTTGGAAAAGAGTTTATATAGTTATAGATGTCTGGAATGAAAACATTCTTCAGATTTGTGACTGATGATGCTCAGGCACCCACAGAGCCCACCTTAAATACTGATTATATTCAGTAGCCTTGGCCCCAGATCTGATTTTTGCGTCAGATTAAGGTCTAATCAGGGGATCTGGTGCCAAAGTTGGGACTATTGATCATTGACCCTGAGATCAGCTCAGTTGGTTAAAACTTGGTTGCAATAACGCCAAGGTCATGGGTTCAATCCCCTTTGTGGGCCATTGACTTAAGAGTTGGACTTGATGATCCTTGTGGGTCCCTTCCAACTCAGAACAGTCTGGGATTCTATTCTGTGACTCAGCTGATGATGCTGGAGTTGAGGAAACCACTTAAATAGCAAAAATACGGCCTGGTTTTGACATGCAGTGTTTAAAATAGTGCCTTGGCTCTGGAGGCACAATAAGGGTTTGTGAAGAGCATTGGCAAAGTGATTGTTTCTCTGAGCTAATTTCAAGGTCATGCAAAATGTAGGAACTGATCCACAATGATAATTTCAAGAAGAAAAAAATGAAAAATAAGAATATTAATTTCTCCTAGGACCTGTCAATATTAGAATGGCCACCTTTGTCTAAAAAAAAAAAAAAACAATAAGAAAAAGATGGAGTCAAGGCTTGAGCTGTGCAGAGCTTTCCTTGTCCTTGCCTAGGTGAGACTCTACAGGCTGGAAACAAGCAGCTGGTCCTGGAAATGAAAAGACACAGATGATGTTGACTGGTAAGGAGCTCCACTCTTGCCCCCACAGCACTCCCCAGGGCAGTGCTCACAGGACTTTACCCAGTAAAGTGCCTGAACTCTCAGTTTTCCCAGTATTGTCAGCTCTTTGGCAGGAGTTTGGGAAGTCACAGAGCAGTGAAGTGAAACTCCTAAACAGTGTAAAAGAAATGTGAACATTTTAGTCATTTCACAAGTGGCTGATTCAACAACAGGACGTTATGTGCAATTAAATTAATATAATAATTGCCTTCACTGAAGTTAATGGAACGATGCAAGTATAAACACAGGGCAGGAACACAATCCAGTCTATCAGTCCCCCCACAGAGGGAATGATGTCATCTCCAAAGAGGATATCAGATGCTTCTCTAATTTACAGAGGGGAACCTTTTCCCTTTAGTGCCTTCTGCAGCTCTGAAAATTGCCAATAGCCTGCACTGGTTCAGTGCTGTTCCCAGGGGGCTGCAATTACTGTGTGACCCCTGTCATAAGTGAGGTTTCCCTCCTGGGGATTGGCTGTGTCCTCACTGAGCAACTGAAGTGAGTCTGAGGCTGAAGGCAGGACCAGGCAGGAGCCAAGTGCAAAGCTGGAGGTTGGTAATGATGACCAGCTCATTAACCAGGAGCAGGGAAGTGAAGGGACCAAGAGCCCCTTCCAGAGCAGCCATGCCAACTTCTTCCTATTGCTAAATGCAGAGCAAGCAAAATAGATGCTCCAGCGAGTTATTTACATTACTGTGCTTCAAAGCAGATGGAGAGCTTTATATCCCATTATGAAAGGCATGCAAGTTACAGTGACATGAGTCCTAATTATGAACAACTTCAACTGCACCATCTGCATTTAACAAAGCTCCATATGCACAGGGCTGATCTGGCTTGGTGTTTGTCAGCAGCATGTGCAAGAGAGATACCAAGAGGAAGAAGGTAGAGACAGTCAGGGAAGCTTGGTGGGAGGGACTGGAAATGTTTGTGGTGCCCCTTCTGCCTTCAGGGATCAAACAGGAAATCTGGAGCAACAATCATCCCAGGACAGAATTGTTGCCTCCACTTGAAAGGGGCATTTGCCAAGTTCAGCATATTGGTCATCCAGTCCTTGCTTTCCCCACCCCCATTTTTTTCTTTTTTTTTTTTCTTTTTTCTTTCTGTCAGAAAACTTCACATCATCTTCCCCATGGCAACCTGGGCAGACAGTGTGTAATTTTAGCTGTCCATATTGAAACCCTCTCACCACTGACAGCAAACTGCTGTGCAAATTTCAGCATAAAGGAGCTGTTGAATTCAGTTTAAAGAAGAATAAGGAAATTGATGCTCCTTTGGAAAAGGAAAGTTCACTGAGACAAACAGCCCCAGTTACCCAAAACACAGACTAATATCCAAAACTTTGACTTGTAAGAGGTTCCTTCTATGCTCTGCAGTAAAAGGAATTGTTTTGCTGTTTCTTTAAAGAGTATGAAACACAGTCAGTAACTGAGAAGGGAGTGCTTATTTTTCATCTGATAATAGCACTTAGTTCTGCTGGAGAAAACTCAGGGACTTGAGCTACACTTTGTTAGTTCTTCCCTATAATTATGAGAACTTGGGATACTGGGGAATTCTGGCCATTGTGCAAAACAGTTTTGGCTGAAAAGACAAAATTCCAGGTGAACCAAAAGAACTTTTCCTATATGTTTGCATGTAGAAAAAAGGACGGAGGAGAGATCAGATGTGTGTGTTCCTTTGGTTTCCATAGAGAATCTGCACTGCAACTCTTCTGGCTGTGTCTTCATAGCTCCAGAAGAGCAGCACAGGAGCAGCAGTGTCCTGGAACTGCCCTCAGCCACCCTTTCTCTCAGCCAACCAGGAAGGCTTTGATCTGAGCTGCTGGTGAACTCTGGGAATGACAAACATCTTGCTTTAGGAGGGTTTTGTGAGCCATCTTTTAATGAGGTGGCAGTAGCTGAGGTAGCTCTTACACTGAATTCAGTTCATCTGCAGGCTGGGCCCTCCATCATTGTGAGATAAAAACAAAGTACAGAATTAGGGGGAAAAAAAGTGAAGTCTTTACAAGAAAAAGTAAACGGGGAACACAGCATGATTGAGAAGTGAGAGGGGATCATTAATGTCTGCTTCCACAGAAACCTGGGGGTGAGGGATTGAGCTGCCCAGAATAGATTCCCCCCACCCCTGTTCCCCCCTCTCCATTCTGCTGCCTCTGATATGGAGATTTACACTGACCTCTGGGCTTTGAAATCTTGCAATTTGCCAGCTCTTTGATAGAAAGAACATTCTCCCTGGCCACTTAATTCCTTTCTGATCAGTATTACGTGACACCAGCAATCAGAGAGTCTTTGATTCACCAGGACAAAAGGGAGAATGGAAATGTACTTTTTTTCCCCCTCCCACAGCCTTGCCACAGTCCCATGAGCTGCCTGTAATCCTGGGTTCATTTTTCCTTTCCTGTTCTTTAGTGATGTTAGAAACCCAGCTTTAAGCTAAGCAAGAACAAGATAAGACGAGTTCTTTTACCATTTAAATAGTAAGGGAATTAATCTCTTTATCTCTCCCCACCTTCAGGTGCAGGAAGTAAAAAACCTTTTCTGTGTTAACACTGAATAGGACTGGCCCATTCCACTTTCCCTGAGGCATTAGTTGAATTTCTAAAAGGAGATATATTTAACCATATAAACCAGTATGAATTGTAGGAGAAAATGTGACTATCTGTCAGAAGACAAGACTAAAGAGAAGAGATGGGAATCACATTGATGATTAGATGCTGATGCCTCTCATGGTCTCCTTTATCAAAGCAAGTCCTGGGGAACCACGAGGGTGAGGGGAGAAGTCTCAGCATCCTGTTTTCTGCAGAGGAATTTAATGGAAGACCCAGACCTAGAGCAGATGCAGGCAGTAAAACCACCCTTGATTAAAGCTGTGACTGGAGGATTCTGGAGAAACTCCATTAAATATTATTTCCTGAATCTTGGTCCATTTTTTTCTTTACTAGTGAAATTATTTCAATATGGAATATGTAAACAGTGAGGGTTAAATTTAAAGGCAAAATAGAATTATGATGTAAGGCAAAACCTGTCTTTGTTACCTGATTTGTTCTCCTCTTTCTGCCTGTTTTTAGGGTACACACTCTCCTTCCCTGAGCAGATCCATGATGAAGAGTTGATGTTTAATCAGTTTTGGAGTATTGTTTGCACCGCATTTACCAAACAATGATGTAACTGCATATGAAAACAGAAAAGCCATATCCTTTCTTATTCGAAATAACACCGTAGAGTGACTCCTATAGCTTTATATGTGTGTGTGTTAGGGTGGTTTTGAATTTGAAACAAGGCAAGCTAAATATCTTGGGCTGAGGGCTGAAATAACTGGGAAAGAATGCAGGAACCATTAACGTGAGAGGATTCCTCAAGAGAAAGAATCTTCAGTCATTTTGAAGGTACTGATGTTGAGAAATTTGAGGCAGTTTTGGAACACCATCAAATGGATAAACTTTACTCACAGTATGCTATTTAATCACATTCAAAACATTTCTCAGGTTTTTTGATCAAAGCTGTTCTCAGCTTTGTAATTTTTGAAGTGAAATGTTCTCTCTGGCTTTTACAGGAAAGACTTATGCACAATAAATAGGCAGAAAGCAACTGATAAAAAGCACAATATTTATAATTTGATAAAAGTTATTTTGACAAAACTCTGTCTCAAAAAACTTTTAGTACACTCTGAATTTGTGTAGAACAAAACCAAGATTTTAACCTCATAATCCAATTGTATCTACCAAGAATGTTGTTTTTTTACTTAAATTGATGTTTGCATTGAATAATTTGTTCAATGGTCGCTGTGTATATTAATTATATAAATCATCAGTTCTGAAAAAGTCTTGTTTGTCCACAGATAGGGGGGGTCAGGTGTTGAACTGCTGAACTGCTCAGCAAAGCTCTGTCTTCCAAAAGGAGCTACTGGGTCAGCTGTGACAAACTTGGGAAATGAAGGCCTCATTGTTTCTATAAAATCTATATTTGCAACTCCAGCTGCAATCAGAGGTGCTGGAAGGTCTGGCTGCATTTATAGAGGGTGTTCTTGTCAAGTGTGGGAGAAGAAATCCCTGGAGGTTTGGAGCAGCTGAAGGGAATAATGTGGGAATAGTCACTGAAACTCTGTGGTTATGAAGTGAGGAGAAGATTGTCAAGATCACGCCAATGGATGCTGTGTATGGGAAAGGATGTAATTAGTTGAACACTCAACATGGTGTGAATTACTTGGCTTGCTCTTCTGTTTGATATGGACAGACATTCTGCACCCCTGTCCCCTGCTCTGTGCTCTGCCCCTGGGGAATGTGGTTGGGTGGTCTCACACCACAACTATTGTCTCACACTTCATTCTCCAGTTCTTACATTGGATTGTCTGGGTACAGAAATAAAACCTCACAAACACTCCATGGAGGGTTCTCTTGGAGCTCCTGCCCGTAGGAAAGCAGATCATTTTTCCTCTGAATGGTACCTGGGAGCTGACTTCAGTATCCTTTATATCCTTATTTAATTGCAAGGAAAGTGTCATACCCAAACCCACTAAAACATGGTGACCTTACTCTCCTTTTTGGACTTTTAAGTCACTGATCCGTAGTTTTGCCTTTTTTATCCTCTTAACTGCAAAAAGTGTGATCCCTGACCACTTTTGCGGTTTGGGTTTTTTGGTTGGATTTTTTTTGTTTTTTTATTTCCCCCACATTCTCCAACAAAGAGGAATGAAAATAAACAGGTATTTGTTTGCTGCCACACTCCCAAAGTGGCTGTTCATCTTTGAATAGGTCAGGGTTTTTTAATGCCTGGGTGGAGAGGCTCTATTTTAGGTGTCCCTCACGTGACATCTTAGCAAGCTTTTTGAAAACTTTGCATTGCAGACCTGCTTTCCAAATTCTCCTTCACTGCATTTAGGTGCTGTTTAGGAAGCAGGAACAGTGCCACACAGCCTGAGAAAATGGGGTAATTTTCCAAGTTCTATGTTTTCCTGAGCATGAGCTCTGCCCTTGCTGTGCCTGGGAAGCTGCTTGCTGAATCCCTGTTGCCAGAGGAGGGCTCAGCTGCCTGCTGGAATAAACCTTCCAGCCCTAAAATGATTTCAGGCTGAAGGATTACAGGCTCTGTCAGTGTAATCCACCTGCCTGAGTTCCCACTGGGGGGGCTAAATCAAATCTATAATTAATCCATGTGTAATAATTTTTTTTTGCCAGATAGAAGGATTGCAAGTTGACTGAAAATAAGTTAAAATTCATTTTGAAGGTTAGAATTGACTTTTTTTTCCATAAAAGAGTGTTTGATACAGACACCTGTCAACAATGTGCATTTGCATGGTAATAAACAGAGAGAAAATCTCTATTAGTTTAGTTAATGGAATTTGTTCCTAAGCATTAGCAAGTTCATGGTTTTAGAAATAATGGCAATTGGTTAATTTGTAGAGCATGAATAATTATGAATGTGATTAATGTGTGCATGATTGATATGTGCATTAATATGTACAACATGAATATGTAGAACAGAGGGATCAATGTGTGTTTTAAGTTGCTAACAGAAGATTAGGAAGTTAAAAGTCAAAGTATCAGGAAAAGAAGAAACAACTTCAATCATCTGTCTTCATTTTACTCATTGGAGACAGAGGGCTAAACTAAAATTCTGCACAGTGTTAGTGAGAGCTAAAACCATTATTGTCTTTAATATCGTGGTAGTTTGTGAGCAGGATTCAATAACACAGCTCTGAATGATCAGGATGTAGTTGCAGTGACCCAGGGGAGCAGTTCCAGTTCTGTGCCCCTGTAGCCAATATTGAAAGGAAACCCATAATGGATATCAATGGATTTTTTATTTTTTTTTTGGTGATTCATCCATCATTGAATGCTGCATCTCATTAGTGCAGTCAAGATGGTTTTCCCCATGTCCTCTAAGTAGGTAAGACTCAAACACCTTGGATTGAGCACACAATCCTCAAGCACTTCTCTGACCTTGACTATGAACTTCTGGTCAATCAGAATGAAGTTCTTTTGTGTCCCCTTTGAAGGGAGGTTGTTCTGCCATTATTTTGAACTGTTTGTTTCTTATTATTGTGTTCCAGCTAAAAGAAAAACTGAGTGAAAAACTTCAGAGATCACACTGTGTGGCCAACAGGAGGAATGGCAATTGATAGAGTGAAACAACTGAAAAAACCCCCATGATGTTCTGGATTTTGGGATGCACTTGTCTCAAGTACAAAGCTGAGGCAAACAGTCCAGCATCCAAATATCCATTTTTGTGCAGGTGAGGACCTTGAAGTGTGTTTACAATATCAGTGGGGCTTTTTAATGCAGAAGATCTAATTTATTTTTCTTTAATAGGACCTTATTGCTCTTTCTTCTTGGTTCTAGAGCCCCCCATTGGTTATTGGAGACATCAGAATGAGAAATGTTCACATCACAGGAAATGAACAACTTTGGCTTGGAATTTTAGAAAATTATTATTTATTTATTAATAATTATTAATTGTTTATAGAATAAAAAGATTGAAAAATATTTTTAGTAACTTGAATCTCTGTACTCAAACATAGCAAGAGTTTTGTCTTTTCATTTTTAATTATGAGACATACATCAAACATTTCAATAGAGTCTAAAGAACGCCCTCAAAATACTACAAACAAAAAAAATCCCTTCTTTGAAATAAACAGGAAGCTGTGATTTTAAACCATGTTGGCATTTTCCCAGAAATATATTCTGCTGGGCAATATTGGACTGTTTCTATTGTTGTTTAGTGGAATAAAACCATTTGGATGAATGGCTGGACATGGAGAGAGGATGGGTTTGATTTCACTCTGGTGGCTCAAGTATCAGGTAGCAAAAGAGTAGTTGTGAAACTTGGGTTCTGTGATGATCAAACTGCAGCCTGTATAAAATTAAATCAGCTATTTATCTTCTCTGCCTTTTGTTTTGGTTTTTTTAATTCTTCTCTTTCCCTACTCAATATGAAACCACACGATGAAAATTATTTTAGAACAGTTGTTTTTAGTATAAAGATTCTGTGAAATATATAAACAAATGAAAAATTAATTAGAAAGGATTAATTTATATCCTGTTAACTGTCCTTTGATTCACGAGCAGTAGTTAATCATGGGTAGAGTTAATAAAAGGCATTGAGCCTCAGGCTGTTGTACCTGGGTCATTTGAAAGCCAATTTTATGTGCTGTTCTTTCTGTGATTGATTGTGGAATCAGGTCCCTGCTGCCTCCAGCCTGACAGCAGCTCCTCTACCCACTGGCACATGGAGCATCCTTACTGGAGAGCCCAGAATCACAGGATGTGCTGAGCTGGAAGGGGGACCCATCAGGGTCATCCACTCCAACTCCTGGTCCTGAGCAGCACACCCCAACTATGTCACCATGTGCCTGAGATGACAAATGTTTGTTCAACTCAGGCTTGGTGCTGTTCCCACTGCACTGGGGAGCCTGGTCAGTGCCCAACCACCTTCTGGGTGAAAAACTTTCTCCTGATATCCAATCTAAACCTTCCTGAACTCAGCCCATGCTGCTTCCTCAAGTCCTGTCACTGGTCACAAGACTGAAGGGATCAGTGCCTGCCTCTCCCAAGGAAGTTGGAACTCCAATGAGGTGTTCCCTCAGTCTCCTTTTCTCCAGCTGAACACACCAAATGCCCTCAGTGCTCCTCACACACTGCCCCTCATAGAATCATAGAATGGATTGGGTTGGAAAAGACTTCCAAGATCATCAAGTCCAACCCTTGGGCCAACTCCAGTCCCTTTACCAGATCATGGCACTCAGTGCCACGGCCAAG
>JAOXXN010000001.1:117273671-117287362 GCA_026770055.1 Myrmophylax atrothorax | reverse complement strand
GGGCAGGCGATGGCTGGGGCAGTGGAGGGAAGGGAGAGGAAGAGACGGGAAGGGAGGGGAAGGGAAGGGGGGCCCCCACGGCCCAGCATGGCCGAGCCAGAGCACTAGCCAAGAGTCGGCAGCTTTGTTCCAGGTGCCGGCTCCCTTTTTTTCATTAGGCTAATGGGATGCGGATGCATTATTCCATTCCACATGCTGCTAATGAACCACTCAGGCCAGTGCATTTGCATTAATGTGCAAAGCACTGGAGGAGGGTGGAGTGGCTGCATCTGGCCAAGGCTGACCTTCCCCACACTGCCCAGCCTCCCCGAGCCATGCTGCGCTCCCACCACCCCTCCGGACCCTGGATCTCCTCGGGATGGCTCCAACACACATTCCATGACACTGTAACCAGCCCTGAGCCACCCCAAACTCGCTGCCCATGTTGTCCTCTTGCCTGCACCAGGCCTGGCCAACTTCACCACCCCTTCCCACACGGATCCTGGATGACATCCCACTGCTGGCAGCCCACTGTGCACCCCATCCCCGACACAGACGCAACCACAGCATCCCTCCTGCGCTCCCCAAAAAGCGATCAGTCCCACCTCCTGCAAGGAAACCCGCTCAGAATGTCTCTCCTCCCCAGTTATTTGTCCTGGGACCTCCCAGCATCACCCCAGGGGAGCGGGGGGCTGTCTCCCAAGGCTGCCCCCCACCCTGGTGCTGGCAGGCAGTGCTGGGCGCGGGCGTCATCGGAGCCCTTGGGTTGTTTGTTACGGCTCCCAACTGCCTCCGTCCCCGGAGAGGTTTTGAAGGCGAGTGACCCACGAACTGGAATGTGCAAAGCCTCCAGCAAACAGAGCCAGCTGCCTGCGCCCGCACAGGGGGGGCGGTGAGGGGAGAGCAGCCGGCCCCGCGGCATGGCACGGCACAGCAAAGCATGGCACACCACAGCAAAGCATGGCACAGCACGGCACAGCACGGCACAGCATGGCACAGCACGGCACAGCACGGCACAGCTTGGCTCCATGCACACCCCGACACTCTCCCAAGGTGGGCAACTTCCCGCATGGGGTGAGATGAGAGCAGTCTATTGGCCTTGTCCAGTCCCCAGCGCCACCACCTATTGCAACAGGCCTCCAACCTTCCATGTTCTGCTTCCCATCTCCCCCCCAGCCTGTTTTTTTTGACAGCACGTGCCCTCTCAGAGCTGTGCTGGGACGATGCTTCGCCCCTTGCCCGGCTGCGAGACACACGCCCTTGGACAGGCTGAAGGGCCTCCAGGACACAGGACAACACAGTGGCAGTGCCAGACCCTGCCTTGGGCTGTGCCACCCTCCCCAGGTGCCAGGAGGGCTCCCAGCTGGAATCAGTGCAGATGGGCATGGCTCTGCCTGCCCTGAGGGGCACGGCGGGGTCTCAGCAGCTCCGTGCCCGGTGAGTGTGCGAAGCCCCCGCGCCCAAGCGCGTGCACACGGGTGTCTGGGTTTGTCACAGCCTGGTGAGCAAGTTAATCTCAGGCTCCCTGACACGTGGAATAAAATCGCGATCCCGTAATGGAATTCATTCATCTTCCTGTCCAGGCTGAGAACAAGCCCCCTGCTGCCCACCAGGGCAAGGTGGCTGGTGCCCAGCTCCCAGCTGGGGGTCCCTGCCTGCACCCACTCTCCTCCCTGCCATGGGACTGGACTGGCACTGGAGCAATGATCCTATGAGTGGAAGCCCAGAAAGGTGCCAAACACTGGGTGTTGTGAAGTGTCCCCTTCCCAGGGGACCTCAGCCACATCCATGGGGTTAGTCAGGGTCCCCAGGGAGGGCTGGCATCCCCCCAGGGTGGTCCATGGTCCTGCCATGCCAAAGGGCAGCCACAGCACTCAAGAGAGGGGAAAGGGAAACTGAGGCAGGTGGCGTTGGGAAAGGGCAATCTGAGTGGCAGGAAGGGGACAGGGGAAAATGTCCCTCTGTCCCCATGTTGTCCCTCTGTCCCCACATTTCCTTCTCCACTGCCAGTGCCTTGACCAACCCTGGCAGGTGGGACCTCTGCAGGGATGGCACTGGTTGGGGTGCCCATGGGGACCTCAGCATGTCCTCAGGGTCAGCTCACCCCGAGTCACAGGTATAAGTGACAGGGAAAAGCTAAGAAGCCTGAGTGGGGCAGGAGGCCACAGGATTGTCACACTGCCCTGTGCCTCAGTTTCCCTCTGGCACCCAAGTCGAGGCCACCCCCAGGCGGGAAAGTGGCCCCGCAGCCAGGGGAGGAGGAGGAGGAGAAGGAGAAGGAGGAGGGCTGCTCCTTCCTGGGCACACAAAGCCCCTTTCATAGGGGCCGAGTTTGGATTTCCTCTGCCAGCCCAGCACCTCACTGCCTCCTGCCCTGCCAGAAACGCTGCGGTCAGAGCAGGGGGCTGGCGGGTGGGACGCCTGCAGGGGGCACAGGACCTTCAGGTGGCTTCATCCCTCACCCCGACCGTCCCCGTGATTTTCCCCTCCTGTCAGCTTTTAATTATACCCCTAATAAAAGTCGCTTTGCAGGAGAACAGGAGCTTTGTTGCTTGGGAGCTCATCTGCTCCTGCTGCTCCTTCCCCGCTTTAAACCGTAATCCTCAGCTGGGGACACTGCAATTAGCCACCACGGGGCTGGGCACCGTGTCACCGAGGATTAGGGCTCCCTTCGGTGGGGAGCTGGGGGACCCGGCCCTGCCGTGGGTCGATGGCTCTGTGTGGGGTGGGCTGCCCCCTCTGCAGCCCCCAAAGGAGGGGGCAAGCCTAAAAGCCCCTCCAAGCCAGGCAGCCCCCAGCCCACCTCCTCCAGGTACCCACCACCCTGCACTGCATCAGAGCCACTGGGTTGGTTTTGGGGTGCACGGGAGCCACAGACCCTGGGCTGACCCCTCTGGAGCCCCCCTGCACAAACAGACACAAGGAGGAATTCCCAGGGGTTGGGTGGCTTTGAGCAACATGAGTTTGGGGACAAAAATTGAGCTGGGGGCACCAACAGGAGCCTCAGCCCAAACTCCTGCATGTTTGTGAGTCCCAGTGCCCATTCCCAGGGCACTGCGTCCCCAGGAGGGGAAACTGAGGCACAGGGCACCAGGTGCCCATGACACAACACCTGGAGGAGCTGGGGAGAGATGTGACACCAGCGTGGTGACAGTGACGTGCGACCTTCGTGCACAGTGCAAAGACCACATCTGCAGCACAGCAAAGGGGTCACTGGACCCCTGGAAGCCCCCGAAAGGATCCCATGCGTTGCTCCCGGGTGCCTCTCACCAATCAGCCTCTTCCCGGGGCTGGAAGGGGAGCGGGAGCGCTCGTTAGCAGCCGCTCATTAAGAGCCCTCCGGGAGGATGAAGGTACCGGGGGCACCTGCACCTCCGTTTAATGAGCTGCAGCGCCATTAAATGCTGGAGGGGACCTTGGGCACGGTGCGGGTGCTGGTGTGGGGGGCTGACCCCCACCCTGACCCCCACTCTGACCCCCACTCAAGCACGGTGTAGGTCCTGTGCTGGCGTGGCCATGCAAAAGGGAGGGATGTGGCAAGTTGAGTCATGGTGACAACTGCAGCAGTGGTGGCAGCTGCTGCCAGGAACACCCTGAGCTTCCCACCAGCCCCGGAGGGCACCGTGGGGCCTCCTCTCCCCCTTTCCAACCCACAGGTGCTGCACAGGGAGGGTGGCAGTGTCAGGGTGCAACAGGGCCCCTGAGACCCCAAGGTGGGGACCTTCCCACTGTGGGTGCCCCCAAACTGGGAAGGGGACTGACATCCTGCCCCCAAGGATGCTCCCAGTCTGACCATTAAAGCACAGCCTCACACAGCACCTAGAGGGGACCCTCGGGGGGGAATCTCCCCAGAGCACCCCACGCAGGGGCGATGCCACAGCCCCCACCCCAGCACCCAGTCCCGCAGGACGCCTGGGTCCCCACCCTCGCACCCACCTGCGTGGGGCTCTCCCTCGTTAATGTTTACTCGGGTTCGTTAGTGCCAGCACATCGCCATGGCAACCCTGCAAGCTGCGCCGTCGCCATCCGCGCCACCGTCGCGAGGCTTGGGGACGTCCCCACGCGTGGGGTCACCGCGGGCACCCACCACCGCGGGCACCCACCACCGCCACCCACCCACCCCGGGCGTGTGGGGCTGGGGGGCACCGTGGGGAGCAAAGGGGACACACACACACACACACAGACACAGACACACCACACACACACACCGGGGTTCGCCACCTCCCCACTGGGCTGACATGGCTCGGTGTCACCCAGCCGGGGTGACAGCACCCGCCGCTCGCCCCCAAAGCGCCCGCCGCCGCGCCAGGGCTGCAGGCGTGTGCGGGCGCTGCCAACACGCCTCGGTGCTGCATTATTTATAAACCGGAGGAGCAGAGGGCTCGGCAGCAGCTGCAGAGCCCTCTCGGGCCATCCTGCCCAGCATCACGCAGCCACTGAGCCCGCTGGCACCGCGGCCCCAGCAGCCAGGAGGGACGATGGGGACGAGGGTGCCCGTGGGGCTGGCAGAGCCACCGGGCACCCAGATGCCACCTTGGTGTCCCCCTGCATGTGGTGGGTGGCTGGTGCAGCATGTGGGGATGTCTGGTGTGTCCCTGTGTCCCCTGCGATGGCACAGCACCCCAACTGCCTTGTGCCACTCAACCTCACAACCTCCCTCCTGCCACCTCAACCTCCCTCTTGTCACCTCAACCTGCCTCCTGTCACCCCAACCCGCCTCCTGCCACCTCAACCTGCCTTGTGCCACTACAGCCTGCTCCTGCCACCCTGACCTGTCTCCTGTCACCCCAACCCGCTCCTGCCACTCCAACCCCCCTATTGCCACCTCGACCTCCTTCCTGTCACCCTAGCCTGCCTCCTGTCACCTCAACCTGCTTATGCCACCCCAAGCTGCCTCATTCCACTGTGTGACCCCATTGCAGAAGGGGCTGGGTGATGGCAGCAGAGGAGTGCCCCCACCCCAGGCCCAGCCAGCCCCCCATGGCCGAGCCCTGGCTGTCCACCAGGAGCAGGATGCGCTCCTGGCGTTTTCTCCCACCACGGGCTCCGTTGGCTACAGCAAACAGGTTTTCCTTAAGCTTTGCAGAATCCTCCCGCCTCCTCCCCCCTCTACGAGTCCCACCTCCGGGCTGGGGAGGGGGGGAGGCTGAATTGGGGCTTTTAATTTTTCATTATTAATTTCCCATCGACGCCGAGAGGCGCCGGGGCTCGCTCAGCCGCCCCCAGCATCGCCCCCCGCGCTCCCGCGCGCTCTCCCGGAGCTCTGCACCGGCTGAAGCCGAGCCAGGCTGCCGATAGGATTAATTCTGCATGACTGCCCATCTCCGCGGGGGGATCTAAGACCCTCAGGCCTGCAGCAATCTTTAAAATTCCTCCAGCCCAACTTAATTCCCTCTTCCTGCAGAGCTGGCGCATCTGCTGCAGTCAGGCACGGAGAGAAGGAGACGGTGGGAGAGGGGGGGACGGCGGGCACCCAGGACCGCCATCGGCTCCGGCGCCAAGCGGTGGCCCTGCTATGGTGGTCATGGTGCTGTGTTGTCACCGTGGGGTCACCCAAAGCCACGCCGTTCACCCATCCCATCCCTGTGGGTGGTTTGTGCTGGGGATGGGGGAAACTGAGTCACAAAGGAAAGCAGGGACAGATGCAGCCCCCTGCGCTGCTGTCACCCTCCTGTCCCCGCTGGGACTCCCCAAAGCAGAGGTTGATTTTAAAATGGGGTTTTTTTCCATCACCTATGAGCTCTGCCTCTCTGACCCGAGGGCTTGTTCAGACCCCACCCTCACTCTCCACAGCCCCAAGGGACAGGCTCCCAGCGAGCACTCAGGGTCCAAGATCCCTGGATTTTGGGACAGCTCATGGAAACACAACTCCTGCTTCGGAAAAGCAGCATGGAGGGGAAAACTCCCTCCTTCTCAGCCCCTCTCCCAGGCGACACAGACCCAGCGTCACCGTGAGGCCGCACACACCCACCCCACCTCGTGGGACCCCCTGCCCACGGCAGCCACCTCCAGAGACAGCGTCAGGATGAGGAGCCCGGCCAAGCCTGGGGGGTGCTCCCCCCAAAGCCCCGCCATGCACCGCGGCAGCCCGGGGACGGTGGCGTGTCCCCGCGCTTTGAAGGCTCAGCCGCCACCACGCCGAGCCTGGCAGCCGGCGGGCAGAGCTAACCTTCAGGGGGTGACAGGGAGAGGCAACCGCGGGATGCAGAGAGGGATGGATGGATGGAGGGATGGATGGATGGAGGGAGGGATGGAGGGATGGATGGATGGATGGATGGAGGGAGGGAGGGATGGAGGGATGGAGGGATGGATGGATGCTTTAGCAACTATTTAAAAATGTGAGCTCAAAATGACAGGAAAATCCATGAATTGCCTAGATCTGTATTCAATCAAGGTTTATGGATTTTAAAATTCTTATTATATAATAATAAAAACAGCTTGAAGGATGCAGACGCAGAAAGTGTCATCTGGAAGGATTAGGAAAAAAAACCCCTTTTGCAGCAAATCTGCTGAAACAACTGAGATTTTGTGTAGTTGAAGTTGTCCCTAATCCAATACATCCTGTATTCTATTCAAAGCATCACTTCACGGTGTGATTCTCAGCTAGTGTGCATGATTCGTTTACTAATGCAAATTGAACTGTCCAGGCAACAGCTCTTATTTAGGAAAAAGGGAAAAAACCAAACCAAACCAAACCAAAAACCATCAAACAAACAAACAACATAAAAAAACAATAACCCCCCCCCCAAAACTCCTGCAGGAAAACTCAAGTTCTTTGCTGAATAATTAAATTCACTGCTTTGGACTTTCTGTACCGGTTTTTCTTACATGCACATCAAACTGTTGTCTGCTCTGGGGCAAACCCCTTGGTTTCCTTATCCTGAGATGGACCTGCTCTTTTATGGTCCATATTGTGACCATCCAGACTCATTGATATCATTTCATCTAAGCTGTGGGGTTTTAAACCTACTGTGTGCTCACAGCTCTGATTTACCTGGCACAGCAGCCAGGAAATCACAAAACTGTCTTAGTAATATTCTGCAATTAATATTCTACTGACAGTAATAATGGAGGGGCCACGGCCACAATTACTGGACAAGCCAAGCTATGACCTGTTTTCCTGCATCCTGGGAAGATGATGCTCACAGGTTGAAGTTGAGCTGCCCTTCAGGGACACTTTGAGAGATATTTTTGCCATCACATTGCCTTGGTCCATGGTGATCAGTGATGTTTTATGGCCCAAGGTCAAATGCCAAACCAGGTGAGATGTTAAACAGATGTGCAAACAGCTCCATCAAGAGTTGATTTTGGTCATGGGCCATGTGCCAGTGGGACAGACCAAGCACAGAGGGCTGTGGTCCATTCTGAAATTCAAATTTTCAAGAAGCTCAGACAACAGTGACTGATTGGATTCTGAAACTTGGAGGGATGAGGGAAGTTGCTGTCTTGCTGGATCTGGGATACCTGTTAGCTGTAAATACTGGGGTGAAAATGGTGTGAAGAACTGTGGTCTCCTCAGTGATAGATGTTACAACTTGGTGCAGCTTTGATGAGATCTGCTCTGTAAGCAAACACAGCTCAGATGGGAGAAGAACCACTGGTTAAACCACCTTGCAGAGCCTCTAGTTCGGTTTGGGGATCAGCTGAGGGTTATGGTTTTGTGTTTGGTTTTTTGGTTTGTTTTTTTTTTCCTTCATTTCCCAGCTTAAAGTGATTCTCTTGCAGCTGCAATAGTTAATGAAGTGCTGAAAATGGAGTTGTTATTCCCACTGGGGGGAAAAAGCCTTCCCTCTGCTGGCTCCCCACAGGCTCCAGGAGTCCCTGGGATGGGTCACGGGGGAGGACTTGGCTCTTGGCTCCAGCAGCACAGCCTGATGAGCAAAGCTTGGGAGCTGCATAAACAAACATCCAGGCAGCTGCATCCCACCCAGGCTGGCCAGGGGAGGCCAAACTGGGAGGTGTGGCAGGAGATCTCCCCAGGTTCTGTGCTCCTGGCTTTCCTCTCCAGCAAGTGGAACTGCAACAATCCTCCTACAGGCAAAAAGGACTTCCAGTTTAGGAAAAAGCCCCTTTATTTTTGCGTTTGTCAACTCAGGTGTTGACATTTGTCTTCTTTTGGTTTATTTCACATATTTCTCAGGCATAGTCATTCTCACAGATAAACAGACATGTAAGACATTTGCTAGCATATTTACTTTCCTGGTGTGAAACTAATTATTTCTTTGGCAGATGTCTTGGTTGTGCAGCCCTTTCCTGCAAAGATCATGTCCTGAGAATTAAAAAAAAAATAAAAAAATTCTAAACCTTGTAGAATGATAGCAAACATATAAGTATAGCTGAACAATTAATTGAAATAATAAATGACTCCTTTCAGCAACACCCTGAATGAGTCTGAATCCTGCACTTCCTGTGCTATGTAAAGAGCCCTGATGGTGTTTATTTAAATGGGAAACATTCTCTGCAAGGAAATGAGTAAATAAGGACCTCAGATGTTCAAAGCCAAGGTCCTGCAGAAGAAACACCAAAGCTCAGGGCCAACCTAATTTATGTACACCATTGGTTACAACTTGTATCAGTCAAAGATCTGTCCCTCAATGCTTGTTCACATTCTTTGGTCTTACTGAGCTTGCAAAAATTGATCTTGTTTGATTTGAGCCTGTAGAAACTTCTGTCTGTTCAAGCTTTGATGAGAGATAAAGACAAAAGCAGCACCAGATTAACCTGACCCTGACAGTGACTGGCTGGTTTTGGTCCTGGCTCGAAACAAAAAGGACAGAGATGTGTATAAGCATTGAATAAACTATCAAAGCAGTTCAAGATACACGCATTTAAAATGAAATCAAAATTGTCTGTCTCATATTCTTGAAGGCTCTGGAGGAACAATTATCCAAAGACATTCTCAGGCTGCAGCAATCAGTGAAGATCAGCTCTTTGATTTGCCAATACCTTCTGCAGTGTTTATGTGAGCAAAGGACCAGCAATGATTTCCTTCAACAAGTGTGTCTCCAGCATGTGGGAGATAAACTTTACCAGATAAATGAAACAAGAAGACATCTCCAAAATGTGCAAGTGAGGTACAAAGTGGCACTTCCAGCATGCTCCAGGGACAGCCTGTCACTAGAATTGCTTCTCTCTCAGCAGTGCCTGGTGGAGCTGCAGACAGAAAATCCCAGAGAAGTGTCAGTGATGCCTAAAATAACGATAAAGTCATTTCCAAGTTCTTTTCAAAGGAGGTCTGTGCTTCTCCCGTGGCATGACAATAAAGCTGTCAGAGATTTGAGCAGGCACTTGACCCCAGAACACAGAGCTGCTGACCTGTGTGTTTGCATGAGGCAGATACAGAAGTTGTAGCACAAATATCTCGGAGAACATCAGAGCTGAGACAGTCTGCTGTGTTCATCAGAGGCTGAGCAACACAGGAGTACTAAACACAGTGAGAAACTCAGCTTCCTGCTGAAATTTCCTACTCAGTCATAGGTTGGACCACCCTCTGTGGGATGCTTGGTCCCCAGGACACACTGGGGTGTCACTAGAGCTGTTATGAGGGGTATAAAATGGTCTGTGTTTAGGGACCATCCACTAAAATGCTTGGCTTTAGCTCTGCAAGTGTTGATGACTTCAGAGGGCACTGCATTATTGGTTTGTTCCTGTGGGTGAGCCCAGGTAGAGCCCTTAGACCCATGAGTGCAGCTCACTTTCTCTCCTGGCAGTTCATCCTTTGCCTACCTGTCTTTCAAAATCAGGTTGATGCAGAGTGTGGCAGCAAGCAGGATGGTTGTGGTTTGGCTTGGTTTTTCTTATTGTAGTTGGTTCTTTGGGGTTTTTTCCCCTTCACTTTTAACAGGGAGATCTCTTTTTTCATCCACTCTTTGTGGAAGTGTCTGTGGGAATGGACCACCACAGAGGCCCTGGGAAACGACCTCAGTTTAGTGGTAATTCAGGATAATTCACTACCAGATTCTGGCTGGTTATAACGACCCTCAGGGAGCTTTTCAGTCCGGTTAAAACCCAACCCCTGTTAACGACTTCCACCAGAAGACATCACTGCCCATCAGGAGGTTTGCAGAAACTGCACTGGTATTACAGCACAGATTCTGGTAGGCTGCACCACACTGGGACTGTGAACAGCATCTGCATCCCCAAAGCCTTTTCACTGTGCAGAGTCTGCTTCTGGTTTCCTTATTCAAAACTGCTGCATGTCTAGAGTGCCTACGTGGGTGTTGTTTGGAAGGACAAAATACGTGGGGGGTTTTATAAAAAAAGAGGAAGAAAAAGCCTGTGAAAAATAATTTGATGCTTATACCAGTATGAAAGTTCCTCAAAGGCACCAGTGGTGCTGTTTTGCAGTGCTGGAATGATTTCAGCCCTCAACAAATTTAGAGCTTTAAAAGGCACACAGCAAATGTTAAGCAAACTGCTTTCCCCTGTGCCTCCAGGGCATTGGTTTTAAACACCTAAGCTCCACTAGCCTTTGGTTTCCCATTTTTAGGCAGGAAGTTTATTAGAAAGGAAATATCCATCCTGCAGGAAAGGAGAGGCCTCTGGTAGTTTCCAAGTCAGCATTTACGTGACTCAGGTTCATTTGGAGGAGAATAATTTATAGTGGTGTGAATAAATAATAGCAGTGAGTTCTAACTGTCCAAACATGACACATAATAGCCTGGGAAAGCTTCCTCTGCTGCGTGCTAATGAGAGATTGTTGGCTGCTATGTTTTGAGTGTCTGTAACGAGGAAATCATTTGGAAACATCTGATGTGCTCAGGTTTGCTTAAGCAGCACTTGTCAAACTGCATCTTCAACCCAATGTTAGACGCGAGTTCAGTTCACTTCTGCACTCAGTGTGGTCTCTCTGCCTGCCTTTGTCAGCAACCAATGCAAGATCAGCTGCTGGAGTTCAAATATCAGTGATTCAGGGTGATTTGCATTGCACAATATTGCCATTATACCAGGGGCTCTCCTTGAGGAAATAAATCCAATGGGACATCAGGTGGGTGCCGAGCTCATCTGGGAAGATCATCTCATTTGTGAGTGGAGAAACATTTTCAGGCTGTTTGTCCCACCGCATTGGCTGCTCCTCTGTCTGCATCCAGAGCAAGTAACTCTTCCTTTGTTTCTCTTTCTCATTGCAGCTCTACTGAAATGGCTTTTTCTAAAATTTTGTAATCATCCAAAACCAGTGTCCTGTGCTTCTCTCCCTGCCTAACACTGGTTCTTGAAAGAGAACCTCAAACCTTTTTCATGAAAGGAAACTGTCTAAAATGTTGCTTTTCTTTTCAATTGCTAGCAAGAGACCTTTGGAGAGGTAACCATTTTTTCCCCCTCTAATTCTTGCAAAGTAAATGAAATGCTTGGGCAAGGTGATAACTGGACATTGCAACTTTCCCCCTGCCTGATAAAGTCTACTTTGTTGCTGCTGCCTTTCTGCACCAGCAGAGTTTTCTGAGTTGCTTTCAGAGAAAACCCAACCAAACAACAACAAAAATAGTGCAAAGAGGAGACGCACAATTAGGAGGAACAATAAAACTTTCCCTGCATTCTACCAATTTTCTTATCCCAGGTGGCACTTAGCACATTCATGGAATTTCTCCTTGGCTGTCCTTGGAACATCCAGGCACTGAGGTTTGCTCTTAGAGCTGTGTAGGAAGGAAGTCTTGGCCCTGTTCATGTCAGGCTTTTGACAAGGGCACAATTACTTTCAGTGTCACAAATGAGATTTAGGTTTTTGATTTCTTTCAGTGGACTGAGAGTGCAGGTTTGGGTTTTTAATTGCTTGATGTGAACAATTGTGCTTAATTGGATTAAGAACACAAAGCCAGCAGCTCATGGAGGACACCAAAATCTCACCCATGGCTATGGGTCACCACTGCTTTGGAGTCAGCCTTGAAGTGCTGACATGGATTTCAAAGGTTTCACCTCTTATTTACAGTTCATTGCTCAGTTCCACTGCTCAGCATTCATCTCAGTCAAATCAGCTCCCCTGGACTTTTTTTCTCTTTTTCTTTCTTTTTGCATCTCCTCATGGAACATGAACTCATCCAATGAATCATAAGGTGAAACTACACCACTGGTAGCGGACAAGTGGTTGTATCACTGAGTACAATTTTATCTTGCTTTAATTTCTCACAGAATATTTGCATTATTTTTAACTCGGTTTTGTTGTGGGGGTTAATTCCCTGCCTGAATTTGTGCTCGGTTCTGATCACTTTGGATCCAGTGCACTCATCTGAATTTAGTATTCAGTGAGCAATTCTCCATCTCAGTCATATGCATGGCTTCTCACCAGCTGGCATCTCTATGGCTACTACTGGCCCAGTGCAGTTTCCATGGTAGTCCATGGAAATTTTGGAGGCTGATTTCACAAAGCAACACATCCAACACAGGAGAAAAAAATATGTCAATCTAGAAAAGGTGCCTTACTTATCTAGGAGGGAAAAAAATGTAATCCCTACCTGCCATATGGGGACCACTGTCTCCAGATTCATCCAATATTTGTGAAAGGGTGGAGAATTGTAAAACTCTGTTTTTTCAGCACCAAGTCAGCAGCCTGACTCTGGTGCCACCCTTGAGAAAAGAGCTGTGGGATGAAAGCAGATACAAGATAGGGGGAAAATCAGCTAACACAGCATCATATTGACAGATTTGGAAACAGATCTTTGCTCTTATGACAAAAAGAAAGATCCCTCTATGGTTAAGTTTGTTTTAACAAAGGTACGTGTGTTTGAAATCTGATTAATGCAAGTCCTCCTCTACAGCTTTTTCAGGAATCAGAGAATTAAAAGGTCACATCGAACAAGGTTCTTAAATTACCTGAATTACTGTAATCAAGGGCAGAATTTGGCCTGGTATCTTGATTTTATTGATGTCATCTGCTTCATGTGTCTGATACAAGGGAAATATGAGAGTTAGCAGTTTAAGTCCCTTATGAGTGAGACCAGAGCCTCACGAGGAGAAAGAGAGCTACAGGATTTCAAAGTGATTTTCATGTAGACTTTCTAACTGTTATCTTTCCCCCTCTCTTCAGTGTATTCTTTTTCTGTGTATTAAAAATCACTTTCCCTCCTCTGGAGAGATTTTCCCTATCCCATGCCCTCTCTACTCCCAGCGTCCATGACCCTCTTTTTACCTTTCTTTTCACACGGTAGACAACTTGGGTTGTTTTCAAACAAATCTGAACTTTTACTTTGTTCTGATTTTATTTGTGGCCTGAAAAACAAAGCACATTAACTTGAAACAGACACTGCATTGCCTATGGGGGTAACTCACAAAGTCCTGATGCTTGGAAAGTTCCCAAAAGAAAACAAAGCCCAGCAGTCTCGCCTTGTTTGTAGAGCCAATGGAGATCATTGACTCCTAAACCTTTGCCATGTCCTCCCAAACAGCCCCCTAAAATAACAAATATATGGGCTATGTCAAACAGTTATGGTCTTCTGAATGCTGAGCCAGACATCAGAGTGACATTCAGGGTGTTCCTGCACATAAACACGAGCAGCTCAGAGTTGGGGCAGCTCTGTCACGCACGGCAAAGCTCTGCTGATCCTTCCACCCGGCCTGACATCCTGTAGAGACAATTGCAGGGATGGATGCAGAAAACAAAGCTCACTCCATATGGCATGGGGTGCCTCTTCAGGGAGGGATCTGGATAGACTTGAGAGATGGGCTGATTCCAGTGGGATGAAGTTCAACAAGGCCAAGTGCAGGTCCTGCCCTTTGGC
>JAOXXN010000001.1:117238714-117248948 GCA_026770055.1 Myrmophylax atrothorax | reverse complement strand
ACTTTAGTGCTTCCTTACTGCAAACTCTGTGAAAGACTCACTTGGTCTGCTACTCTGTTGTTTGGCTCACGGCAGCATCAGGTCATGGGTATGATTCCAGTGTGTGAAATACAAAATCAAGCAGGAATTACTCTGAGGTCTGAGGATACAACTGGATTCTTACAAGGAAAATGTAATGTGATCAAAGCACCTTCAGCAATTAGAGTGAGGATGATCAGGAGCTCATCTCAAAAGCATAATTTATTTTTTCCAGATGTTAATCACTCTTCTTCCTTAGAGATAGACTTGAATCTCAGGAACAAGAAATGTTTCTTCCTTGTGACTTTATTGTGCTGTAAGCTGAGGCAATGCACAAACAGTCCTGTAGAATTGTTCCCTTCTGGTTTTTTCACACCACTGCTGACACAGAACCGTGCAAATCTCATTTAGCCTGCACTGGTTCTGTGGAACTAATTAACAAAGGCATAGTGCCAACCCTGTTACCAGCTTGAAGAAAGGTGTGTCAAAAAGAGGGACTTATGGTCTTCATGAAATGCACACTTTTGTTAAGTGCCTTTTAACCACACAGTCCTGTGCAATGTTGCTCAGTGTGGGGATCCCAACCTGTATTTTTTTATATTGCTCAGTAATCCCAGAGGCTCCTCAGAGGTGAACGACAATGAATAAATGGCTGTACAGAGACCTGAACTAGTTTTTCTATGTTACTCTTTCTCTTTTTCTGTACTACTCTTTCTCCCTTTGGTGGAAGAGCATCCTTCAGATGACATGGGGGGCTTTATTGGTTTCTTGACACCTTTAAGTAGAAACTGTTTATGCATCCAGAGGGTTGGGTTTTGTTTCTTTGTTTTGTGACAGATACCTTTTAAAACTGATTACAAGTATTTTTAAGGAGCAGCAAGTAACTAATACTTCTTATCTATTTGGAATGCCTGACCAAAGCCAAGATCTTAAGATGCCAAATGCTCTGTGTCTAAATGTACCAGAAAGAATCACACAAATATCAAAAATAATGAAAAAGTTGAAGAAATTACTGGAATCTTAGTTACTATGGCTCAGTTAACCTGCTGACTCACCTCTACTAAGTAAATATTGACTTCATCTCTCCATGAAGAGCAGGCAGGAATTACAAAAACACTCACCTGCCTGCTGTGGTATGTGACAATACTGCATCATAAGTGCATTCTTTTGTTCTACACATTCAATTTGAATTGAACTCACCTGGTTATCTGGTTTCCCAGATATTACACATCCACTCAAAACCAAAATTCAGGGAGAAACCTGTGTCTGAATCTTGTTACACTCTTGATTACCAGTGGAGAACAAGTAAATTCCAACACAAGGGCCTGGATTGTGAGGCAACCAGCCCTTCACTCAGGCTGTGGGACCTGCATTGCTGCCCTGAACACATTCCTTCTATTCTGACTGGCAGGTCTGGAGGGTGGGACTGTAATTCCAGCTTCCCCTACATATGCTACCTTTGGAAGAAAAGCCTAATTCATAATGTCCTCCCCTCTTTTTACTCCTGTACATCCTTGTCTTCTGCAGAGGAAACTTACTGAAAATAAAGATGGTGTAAAGCTGGGGCAGTGCTGTAACACTCCAGCCTACATATAAAATGGATGTTAATTCCAGACATGCTGGTCAAACTCTTGCATTTTCTTAGGAATTGTGACACCATACAATAATAGAGGATACAGAAAAGCTTTAAAAGTAGTAACTTGTAACCATGGCATCCTTCCTCTGGCAATTTTCAAGTTTGAGTGTCTTAGGCTTTGAAAATTCCTCACCTGGGGCAATGCTCTTTTCCTCCTTTATTCACCCTGGAGCCAAACTACTTTATAGATAAACATGTATACAATTCCTGTACCAAATAACCCTTGTATGCGTGTTAAGACTAGGACTACACTTGTAGCTTGCTATAAACAAAATATTTGCTGTTTCATTCCCTGTCTCATGAAGATTTCCAGTTATCTGTTGCCAGAGTTTAATTGTTGAAGCCATATTCCTGACTTATCCTTCTGTGCTCCTGCCACTTAAATTACTTACAAATTGTTTTCCTACCTGCTTGATGCAGTTCCTACATTGTGCCAGCTGGTGGCATGTCAGAAATATTCAATGCCCACTTTCTCCCCAGCTGGAACATCAAGACATTTTTCCAAATTCAAACATCTAGAGAGAGACCCATGACTTAACAGGCCAAATAGTGCTACTGTTGATAAGCAGCTTCCCTCAAAAGTTGGGTGAAAAGAAGCAGCACTTTAGGGGAGAAATAAGCCACTCTGGTTCTTTTTTTTAACAATTGTAGGTTCTTCCTAGTTTGGGTAAGGCTGAATATAAACAGGCTTGTACAAATAAATGAATGAAAACAAACAGAACTCACCTGGCAGGCCACCCAAGTAGGTGACAACATTTGCCATCATGGCTTGGTTCAGGATTGACAGGAGCTCTGGATTCCTTCTGTCTGTGTGTGAATCCACGGACAGCTCAAGGTCCTGTTTGGTTACTACAAGTCCAACCTGCACTTTTCTGGGGGTACACAACTTCTTTGATTCCAGATGTGCAACAGTGGTGCTTCCAATGGTCACAGTGATTTTCTAGGTGGAAAAAAGGGTAGATGACAAAAGGT
Source organism: Myrmophylax atrothorax (assembly GCA_026770055.1). NCBI lineage: Eukaryota > Metazoa > Chordata > Aves > Passeriformes > Thamnophilidae > Myrmophylax > Myrmophylax atrothorax. The sequence goes on along the minus strand of JAOXXN010000001.1, from coordinate 117,246,322 downwards.
GTCACAGCAAACTTTAACACACAACTGTACTTCATTCTGGTGCACTTTAGGTTTGAGGAAATAGGAAATGGTAGACCCACCTATAAAAAACTGGTACCCTCAGATGGAAAAGTTACCAAACTGATGTATAAGCATCACTTTTGGGGATGAGTGCCCTTCTTAAATTTGTGAGAATGTTGACTGTAAAACATCTGTGGCTGTGGTTCTGAGGTGAAATCCTGTCTCACTTACAGGCAGAAGCAATTATAAAGTTCATACAGTTATAAAGGTATCAAAATGGTCACTATAGGTTCTTATTTCAGGCAATAGCATGGATTTAGCCATGGAATATAATCATGCTCTAGCCTGGGATGGCTGTTGTAAACAGATGCCAATGGAAACTTAAGGACAACAAAATATGACTTTAAACTAACATGATGCCATTAGTGCATCACCATCACTCTGCTGCTGTCATACTCCCCTTTCTGCTTTGTGCATTTGGAAGGAGAGGTTAAAGGAGGAAAGGTTAATGATGTAATGGATCTGATTACATAATGTAAGGTACCTGACATAATTATTAGGATTATATTTTCATTAATAGAAATATATTAATATATTAATCAGTCCTGAATTGGTCTCTTCTCTCAGGCAACCAAGAGTAGGACAAGAAGGCATGGGCTCAAGCTCTGCCAGGGGAGGTTCAGGTTGGATATCAGGAAGAAATTCTTTACAGAGAGAGTGGTCAGGTCTTGGAATGGGCTGCCCAGAGAGGGGGTGGATTCCCTGTTCCTGGAGGTCTTTAAGTTGAGCTTGGCCGTGGCACTGAGTGCCATGATCTGGTGATCACAGTGGGGTTGGATTAAGGGTTGGACTTGATGATCTCGGAGGTCTCTTCCACCCCAACTGATTCTATGATTCTATGAATAGAAATATATTTTCTGACAGAAATATATTTCCTGCACATCACTATACAATGTAAGTGCTTTTCAAAATGTTAAGTCCACTCCACTGCAAGAACTTGTGAGGAGCTTTTGCAGTTTGATTTTTTTTTCACCAGTGGGGTGGTAAGTTAAGTGAGACAAACCCAAGAGGTGTGAGTTGTATGCAATGAGCTGCTGTGATAACTGCAAGATCACCTGTGAGTCAGAGGAGTCAGAGTCCACTATGGACAATGCAAGGGGCACTGTGTCATTAGAAACCAAGGCAAACAGAACCCCGGTGTCTGTGGATGGCCGAATACTCAGAGTCACATTGATCAGCCAATCTTCAGCAGTGTCAGGATTATCTGTTTTAAAGAGAATAATTGTAATTAGTACATCCATCTGCTGATGAAAAATTAATATGGTGTTAAAAATTAGTATTTCATCTCCTCCCCGCTGTGGAGAAATTAGTACTAATCTCCAGGGAAAAAAACCAGTCAGCTTTGGAATTTATAGGAAGAACTAAAAGTCTAAAGAAACTCAAGCAAAAAAACCTAAACCCCCGAACTTTTAATCCTGGATCTTCCCCCAGCTTCTGTGCTTATGAGATTTTTAATTTTTTTTTTGCTACCTTCTCCATTCTACCATGGAACAGGTGCCACATTTATTAGAAGTCAGTTCTAAATGAACTCAAAAACATTAATTTGTCCATTAATTGCTGCCACTGAGTAGAAGATTGGCACTTCTCATACCCTTTTACATTTACAAACTTGAGGGGCATAGGGAACTGATTGGAAGCACAGAATACAAAAGTTGGAGAAATCTTTGAAGTGTGCTAGGGAATTTAAAGATAAGGCCTGTGAAAGAACAGCAAGTTCTGGGATGAAAATGAATTTAAAGAAAAGGCCTGTGAAAGAACAGCAAGTTCTGCGATGAAAATGGGGCTGAAGAGCAGCACAGCATTTGGGATGAAGCAGAGTGTAATGACAACAGGATTTGGGACAATGCTCAAGAGATTTGGGCTCAAGGTGTGCACATGGAGATTCTGGATTGCAGATTCTGAAGCTAAGTTAGCAGGGCAGGCAGGTAAGTACTGGGTTGAGGAAGGAGCAAGAGATGCACCCACAACCTCTAGGCAGGATGTTTGTTGTGGCATACAATTGCATACACAAATCTGTCAGTGATCCTTCCCTACATCCCCAACCCCACTGATGAAGAGAGGACAGAATTAGACCTTTGGAAAGTGAATGTGCTGTTCAAGAGTGACACTGCTGGGATCAGAATTCTCATTCAAGCAAATTTCTAACAGAAGCACAGGGAATCCCTGCTGGAGGCAGTGGTGTATAGCTTAGTTTGTGTGTCTTTTTTAATTTTTTTTTTCTTTTACAATTCCTCAGTTCCGTTACCAGTTCAGCAAAAAAACCCCAGGATAGAAAAATACTTACTATAATCTATCTGAAATGCTGCCATTCCAGTGCCAGGGTAGAAGGAACCTCTTCCCACTGACACTAAACAGTGCTTGCTTTGTTTTTCTTGAATAACCTCTTTTACACCTGAATGTCCCTGGTTCATGAGGTTCCAGGCACGAATACAACCATCTAGCCGAGGGTTGATCTGGGGAGGAATTACAGCATTAGGTGCTTGTGTTCAAAATTGTTTGAAAAATGTTAGTAATAATGCATTATTTCACATATCAGCCTCCTTCTGTGTGGTTAATAATAGTCTTATCAATGCTATAGGAAAAAACAAATGGCATGCATTTAATATCTCAGCCTTCCACAGGTATTTCTGATTTACCATTTCCCACTTTGATGCCAGTGAGCTGTACAAAAATAGACTGCTTCGACTTTTAAAGCTCATGTTGTGACCTAAACAAAAGGACAGAAGCTTTTCTGTAGCTGAAAGACAATGTTCCTTGTTCAAAGTTTAATCTTTTCCTTATACCAAAGTACAAAGAACTTCTGGAGCTGGATAAGAGGATGTTATTGCATTGTTTAGTATTTTTTTTCCGCTTCACTTTTGAGCAAAAATGGATTTTTTTATTTATTTAAGGGGAAAAACAGAGGTGTCCAATTAACTTTTGCCTCTCTGTTTAGACTGCCAACTTAGTCTGAGGGCTCCTGGACTGCAAAGCAGTTGCAATTTGACTGTACCCATCCCCAGCATGAGCTGTTGAGGTTGGAAGGCTAAGAATCATAGGCTTGTCTAGCCTGGGCTGTTATAAAACCCAGTAAAAATGAAAGCTCCTTGTGCTGCCTGCACAGTGAATTCTGCACCTATTCAGAGGCCACCAAAAGCCAGTACCATAAACATGAATCACTCTGAAATGCACTCTCAGCAGAAGTGGTGGTGATTTAGGGAATCCTAAAGCTATGTTAGAAAACAGGTTACAGAATCCTGAAAGATCAAACTAAAAATTCTGTGTTTTTCCAAATGAAACTTGACTAAAGACAGAATAAAAAGCTTTCAGTTTTGAAACAGAGGTTTAATAATCAGATTTTAATTTTCTGAATGGGTTCCACGCCAAACCTGCTTCCTCTGTGACTCCTAAGCAAACAACACAAAACTGAACAAACAGAACAGCAACAATCAACATTAGTCTTATTATTTTAGTCACCTGTTTGACAAGAGCGTTGCCCACTTTGCGAGGTAACCCTGCAATGTACACCTTGGTCTCCAAGAAACCCTGGGATTGTTTAAAAAGGGTCCCTGGGCTGTTAATACTCATCACAGCTTCTTTAGCTATTTTTACACTGATACTGTGTTCCAGTTCTTCCACTGATATCTGGAATAAAATACAAATAATTACAGATGCACACACAGAGAAATGTAGAATATGTTAAATACTAATGACATAAGCCTGCATGAAACATTACTGATGTTCCTTTAAATATCTGCCTTGTAAAATAGTTTCAGTGCAGTCAATATTTACACCATATTTCAACTTGAACCGTCCATGGACATTAACAGGAGGATAATCCTTTGCACCATTCCCATCCTACCCCTGGAAAAACCCACTCAGCTGATGACCTAGAGTTTGCAAGAAGTTGATTTTTAGAGCTGATTTTTACAGTTGCTCTACATCCAATCCACACTTGGCATACAGTTTTCCATGTCACTGCACCCTGCTACAGAGGATTGTCAGACAGGATACAAACAAAATAGTTTTAATGCCTGTTTCCACTATTATTAGATTTATTTTTAAATGTTAAAAATGTTGTACTGAACTGAAACTGACTTACACAGAATTCTGTTTTCTCTTGTGTGCCTCCCTCTCCTTAAAAACAACCAAAATCTACCTGATGCTAATATTTTGTTATGCTATATAGATGATGTAAATGAGCAAGGCAGAAAAAAATTCTTTCCAGAGAGAGCAATCAGGCATTGGAATGGGCTGCCCAGAGAGGGGGTGGATTCCCCATCCCTGGAGGTTTTTAAACTGAGCTTGGCCATGGCACTGAGTGCCATGATCTGGTAAAGGGACTGGAGTTGGCCCAAGGGTTGGACTTGGTGGTCTGGGAGGTCTTTTCCAACCCAATCCATTCTATGATTCTGTGATTCCCAATACAGGGCATAAGAGCCATTCTGGCTTGGAGTTTTCTATTTATGTTGTTGCAGCAGCTTGATTATGAAAGATTTGCATTTTTTTGTAGATTATGGGCTGAGATAGTGGATTCCCACTTCAGAATAGCCAGAAAAATAAGATGCTTAAACATTCTTTCTTTCTCCAATGTGTGACTAAAGACAATTTCCATCTCAGCAGACAGTAATGTGCCCAAGGATGCTTCAAAGCAGTCTGCTTGCCCTAAATTTTCTTTATGGTGAGGATGAGTTTCCCTTAAGCACCAGCCAGTGCACAAGGCACATTGCCTTGGGGGTGGCTTTGTGATCCCCTCTGTGCCCTGGCACGGGGGCTCCTGCTGCCCCCTTATATTTGTGGTGACCAGTGTTGTGCCAGCCCAAGGGACAGGAGCACAGGAGGAACCAGCTGTGCCATTTACATCTGAACATCAAACCCTGTGTAAGCACAAGCCAACTGCCCTGCAGAACCAGTCATCTTCCATTTTCATAGTTTTGGAATTTGTAAGACAATTTTTATTGCTCTGATTGGGACAGAGATGATTTTTGCCATGTCTGTCTGTGCAATTTCAAACTTGAACATAAATCTCATTTTTAAGAGGATTTTGTGGTTTTCTTGGCTTTATGAATTCTTTTTATCCCTCTTTTATGCATTCTGCTAAATTAAACCAAAATAAACCTGCTGAAAAAAGTGATTCTTTAAAACAAATATATTATTTTATCCCTTCTTTGGACAGGAATTTTCACTGGGAGACAAGGATAGGACGTTCTGTTCAGTCTTTGCCTGCTGATTTACGCTGCTGTCGTTACAAAAGCCATAATGATGTCCAGTAAGCAGGAACAGGAACTGGAAGGAGCAGCTTTATAATACAACGCTGCTCCCCTTTTCCTCCAGCAGCTCTGTTGGTGGTCTGCACATAATTCCAGAATGTGTTAGATGCTTTTTGGAGAGAACCATGCAGTTCTTTTGGTTTAGGAGAAGTCCAGGCCGAGGATGGCACCCTGTAGGTTCCTGCTGTGGCTCTGAGCTGTAGAAACCTGCAGGTGAAAAACTTATTTTCCTACAAAAGCAGAACTTGGATTGTGGCAGGGGATGCTTCTAACCAAGCTGTGGGATTCTGCCTTAAGTGTTGGGAATAACATTTAACACGAGACAGTGTATACACAGCAGTGTGTGCCTGCAGTCTGATGGATTGCTACAAGAAACCAAAGGTCTTTGATAAACCCATCAGTGGTGTGTGGTGAATGTGGATGCCACAGTTCTGTTTGACATGTATAAGTACTTTGAAAAGGTCACCAGCTGCACATCTGATATTAAAGTAAAGTATGAGTTTGTTATTGCAAGGTAATGAGAGTGGGTTGTCACTGGAAATTGAATTTGACAGTATCATTCCAGAGGTCCCATTCTGAGCATTGCTGTGATAGCAGTGGCATCACAGAATGAGCCTTTGCCAGCATCTGCCACAGAGCAGCAGGTGAGATGTGACTGCTTTTTCCTCCTTTTTCCTGTGTTTTTACATAGAAAATAACTGTGGTAACCCTGTGGTACCTGCTAACAAATACTGATTTGTTAATGTTTCCTACTATAAGTGGCTGATATTTTATCAGCGTTACCAAAGCTGCATTTTAAAATTTTGTTTATTCCCCTTGTTTACAGCTGTTCATTATTGTTGTTTATGGAGGTTATTTCCATATGGGGAGCTGGAGCTGTGTGTTGTGTGAGGGAAAGTTGACTATTTTGCCTATCTGAGTGTGTCTGTAGTACTTGGTTTGGGGTTTTTTCAGAGTGAGATTTCTCTCACTGCAAAAAGGAACGTTGTCATACAGGCTTGACCACAAGTGAACTACACTTGTTAAATGTTAGATGAACAAATGACATTTGCAATAATAAAAGAGATAATCGTCTTACATGGAAAATTTGGGCAAAAATGTTTATGCAAAAAAAAGGGTTTGTCCCTGGCTCCTTATTTTAAGTACCTTTGGCAAAGTCTCTGTGGCTGCTTTGGTGCAAGGGGGATCAGAATCCAGACCCTTTGTGCCTGGAATCCTTTGACTGACTAGACAATGCAAAAGAAACATGCAGCATCAAGTTGGTTTAGCAACTAATATTTGACAATTTAAAAAAGTTTTCTTTTAGGCTGAGTTTTATGTAAAGCTGTTTACATTAAAGTGACATCCAATTAAAGTGTATCATGTAACCCACATCACAGTTCAGCACACATTTTCTGTTTTAGCTGACATATGGCCCCATTTATGAAAATAAAAATCATCATGTTTTGATGATATGTTCACATAATTTATGTGGAAAAGCAGGGGGAGAGAAGCAGGGAGAGGGAATGCTTTTGCTGTGTAAAGCTATTATTTTCTGTGATTCATTAAGTGTCTTTTAACCCATGTGCACAGGCAAATCCCTCCTCCCCCAGTTCTTGCCCAGCCCTCCTTCCCCCAGTGTCCATGCTGGACAAAGGGACTTAATTCCTTCTGTGGGCAGAGGAGTAGATAGACAGAAACCCTTTGTACAGAATTATCCCATACCACAGAGATTTTTACACTAAGGGATTCTTTCATATTCTGTAGAGGAGATAAATTAGTTAACCTGAAAAAAACCCCAAATCTGTGGACAGCAGAGCTAATTCAGCCCATTTTCCTTTGGTTGCCTCAAGGCTGAGTGCCTGAGAGGATTCTCTGATGTCCAGGAAAAGACAGTCTCCTAATGAGGCCTTTCCTTCAGTCTCTCCTCTACTGAACTGCCAATTTTCATAAAAATGAGTAGGAACTTCATGTCTTTGCAACCAGCAATCCTCTGTCATTCTGCCTGGAATTTTCTCTGTGAATGGAAAAGTCTGTCTCTCTTGCACACCTAAATGTTTCAGGAAAGCCAGGTTGCTTTCATTAAAGTAACTGAATGACAAGATAAATGATTCTTTTTATAAAGTGGCCATGAATCAGAGCCATGTCAGCACAAACTGGGGTGTCTCGAGCCATCTCCACAGCCAGGGCTGGTGGTTTGGTGTTTCTGTCAGCACCCCAAGCCTCACTGACACTGGCTCTGCAAGAAAGAATAATTAATCTGCTTCAGGCAGGACCATGGCAAAGCATTATTTAAAAATATATCTTTGTGTTTTCCCCT
>JAOXXN010000001.1:117168878-117180218 GCA_026770055.1 Myrmophylax atrothorax | reverse complement strand
TCGAGTCCAACTCTTAAGTCAATGGCCCACACAGGGGATTGAACCCATGACCTTGGTGTTATTACAGCCAAGTTTTAACCAACTGAGCTAATCTGCTGTTACCCTCAAGATCATTTCTTTTGCTGTTAATTCCCTTTCCCTTCCTCTGGACAGGATTGGAAATTTCATTTCCTCCCCAATTTGAAAATAAATTCTATGCTATACACGGGACAGAAAAATATTCTGATTTTTTGATAACTTCCTGTCTTATTACTCAGTTTACAGGATTAGAAGTCATTAAATTTTTTTATATTTTTTTGTTAGAATGAAAAACAAATAGAAAAGGAAAAGAAACGGCAGAAGTTGGAGTCTGAAAAGGCTACAATTGCCTTGAAATCACACCCAGAGCAGGACCAGGTGGATGCTCAGCACTTGTCAAGTAGCAGCAGCCAAACCACAAATGATGGCAGGCTGGAAATGTGCAATTCTGCAACCACCCAGCTCTTACAGCATGCAGAGGAGAGTGAGCAGCCAGCCTCAGAATGCCTTGAGTCAGGTAAAACTGCTGCCTTCCAAGGGGGCTTTCCATGTGGGTTTTCACATTGTGCTTCCTTCCATCTGTGTTATTTTTCATTTCAATTTAATGCATTGAAAACACAGAATTAGGTTATTGTGTTGGAAAATCTGCTTCGAAAAAAAGTGCATGTTGGTGTGAAATCAGGTCTGGTTTTTATTAGAATCAAATATTCAGTCCACTTTCCACTTCTTAGTTAAGTTGAATTCTTTCTGGAAACAGAGTTTACATTTATTTTATGCTTGCAATTTATTTTCTATAGCAAAATGCTGCATGACTTTTACATGTCCACTAATTCTGTTCATAAATTTGGACTGAAAATGCTGATGTATCTCCCTAATAGTTGTAGTAGAAGATGATTTAAGATCTTCTCTGAATGTAACCGTATGATCTGTAATGTTTCATTTCTGTTGACATAGATAACAGTAAGAAAAAACATAAAAAACCAAAATTAAAAAGGGGCCACAGAGTAGAACCTGTTAATACAGAGGAGTCTCTTCCCAAAAATCCAACACCACCAGCAGCACTTCCACCAGGTAAGTGGACTAACAGACAGTGATTGATGTCTCAGTTTGTGGTTGTTAAAATATTCACTTAGGAATGATGAGACTGGATGGTCCTCACACAGAGAAATGCTACTGAACCTTCTTCTCTGGAAAATGTTGGCTGCAGTTCCCCCCTTCATTATATGAACTTCCAGCAGCATTGATTTGGCCTGTTCCATGGGGGAAGACATTATTTCCCCAAAAAGTGAGTCAGAAAATTGACAATGCAGTTAAAATTATCAGTATTTTTAAGGGTAAATCTGCTCCTTTTAAAGGTATTTTGTCTTTCTTCACCATGCATGCAATATATGGCATTCCTTGGGTATTTCTCAGTGCTTTTATTTCCCCCAAACTGAGCTGGTTTCTGTGCAGTTCAGCAGAACCAAGAGCAGTCCTGGCATGTTTTGACTATCTTTGTTTCCCTTTAGTTGGCTGGGGAACTCCCAGACTTAATAGACTTGGAAAACTTGAGCCTCTTGGTGAAACACATCATGCTGGTAATTGAAAATATTTTGGGTTTTCAAAAGCATTTTCCATTGTTCATTCACCTCTACATTCATTTCATTCTTCATCTTTTTTTTTTTTCTTTTTTTTAATTTCCTAATTCCAATTTTCATTGACCAAAAGCTAACCTTTTTGCTTAATGGAAAGCATCTTTTTGATTTTTTTCAAGTCTTCTTTTTTTAATGGAAAAGAAAGAGTTATTTTAGATTCCTTTATAAAAGGCCATGAGATATCAGGAGCTATTAATGATGTGAAGTAATTTGCACAGCAGCATTCACCTAAACATTATAAATGCCATGTTGCAAAGAGTATCAGGACCAGTTACTTGGAGTCCAAATGAAAACTAAGTTATTATTCTGGGAGGAGAAGTGTCAGTGATAAAGCTTGGGATCTGCTCTTTACCTGAAGAGCCATTGTCCCTGCAAGTTCATTAACTGGTAGCAGAAATAAGTTTAATAACTGGAAATATCAAGCTGTGATAGGCAGATTCTTGATTTCTTCTTCAATAATTTATTATCTATTTTTGGAAGATCATGGAGGATTGTTTTTCATATGCTCATCCTGCATTTTTTTTTGAGTTTTAGATGGTAATTTCTTGGTTTTAATTCCATTTTTTTTTCATATTTTGGTGAGCCAAGTGAATATGGAGACACCTGGAGTGACATGAGAGGAGAATAACCAAACTAAAGCAAAGAGAATAACCAAACTAAAGCAATGAGACTAACCAAACTAAAGCAATGAGACTAACCAAACTAAAGCAATGAGACTAACCAAACTAAGGCAATGAGACTAACCAAACTAAGGCAATGAGACTAACCAAACTAAGGCAATGAGACTAACCAAACTAAAGCAATGAGAACATTTAGACAAATTGAATAAAGAGGACATTAATTGAGGAGTTTATGGAGAAAGGAGCTCTGTGTGGCTGTAGTTACCCTGCCTTGAATTGACTGAAGTTCTGAAACAGCAGAACATGGAGCTGTCCTGCCAAAGAATCAAAAGCTGACTAAAAAAATAAGATTTCTAAACCCACAATGCTTGTTTCTCACAGGAATGAGATTCATGTGCATAAAGTGTAATTTATAATCTTAATCATAAACCCATCTCGCTCTTGTTTTTGAAGGCGTGTAGAGAGAAGGCGGCACGAAAGAACAGCCAGAGGAAGAGGTAGGGGGGGAAGGAAGGGCAGAGGTGGAACTTCAGTTTTGGCTCTGCCTGAGGGAGGTGTTGCATTTTGTAGCAAGAGCATGGGTGGGACAAAGAGAAAAAAAACCTTCTTTAAACCAGGTTCCCTCCTCACAGGGATGTGTGTGAGTGACTAACCTGGGATCTTTGTTAATGTAGCCCATTTGTAAAATAGATACAGGAATTATTTTGGAAGCTCAGAGTGGAAATATTTAGGTGAGGATCCTACCTAGGGGTGTCACCACTGACACCACAGCAAACTTGAAGTGCTCAGAGCTTTGCAGCTGAATTCAAGACATTGCCTGCTCTTTGCTGAGATTTTTTTTTTCAGGAATTTTGAGGCTTATAAGTGAAAGCAATAAAACATCTATTAAGAAAGCAGTATTTATAAATGAAGAAAACCAGCTCTTCAAATGCACAGTCCAGCCTTGTCAAACCTTACTTAGGCCCTGATACCAAAGAGCATCAATTATTTATTTTGGTTAAAGCAGATTTTAGGTTGGGTTTTTTTTCATTCTGGCCATTTAAAATCCATAGAATCATTTAGGTAGGAAAGGCCCCCTAAGATCATGGAGTTCAACTGTTACCCAGCATTGCCAAGTCCATCTTGCACTGGTTTAACTTGTCCTCTGTCCTTGCCCATTTTCTGTCACATAACAGTGTTTTTCAGTGAGTTTTTCCATATTTTGCAGACTGAAAACCTGCTCCTGACTGGAAACTCATTGGAGTTTTTCTAAGACCAGTGGAGCCTACTTTTGATTCTTTTTTTTTTTTGGAATATTCCCTGAATTGCATCTTTCTTAAAATCAGCTTCTTTTTGGCTGTCCCTTTAGCAAAGAAATAACTCAGAGTGGCTTTTGGGGAAAGCTGGGGGCAAAAAACCCCAACACTACGGTTGGGTTTAAAAGCTTTTCAGACATTCAACCTTTGTGAAATAAAAAGCCATGGTGTCCTTATTGGCTTTGTGATTAATTTATGTAAATAGCTTGAAGGCACAATTTGCAGTGAAAACTTAAAGTACTTTTTTTTTTTTTTAAATTACCTTTGGCTGTGACTTTTGCAAGGCTTTACTTTCTGTCACTTTTTTGGGTTCTCTGAAGTTCAGTTTTCTCCAGCAATTCTACATTCTGTTGAAGGATTTGTTGTGGCAAAACTTACTGCCCAGGTGGCTGAAAATTCTTTGTACATGGGACAAATGGAAGAAAAAAGTACTTCAGAGTCTGTTTTTAAAAGTTTTAGGAACCCTGTGTGTGCACAGAGGTTCTTTTCAGGAGCACCCTCAAAGTCTGTGTCCAAGAGTTATCAATTAATGTAAGTCAGCCTTTAAGTTTCAAAACAAATAAGACTTTTGGTAGTATTGATTTCTGCTAGATTGGAACAGCCATTTCTTGGTGTTCCCAGGCCTTCCAACATAGAGATTTTCCAGTAAGGATAGTGGGAATTCCTTTGGTCTTGTCTTAAAAATTATATTTTTTTTTGATGGAAGTGCCAGATATGTGGTAGATCTTGCATAAAATTAGGGTAGTTTGAAGCTGAAACAACCTCCAAAGGTCTGGTTTTTAATGGTAGGCTTTCTCAGACACATAGCTCTGTCTTAATTATGCAAACTGAGCAATTAAAGTGCTGATGGGCAGGCTATTTAGTACATACATTGAGTCACTTTGTGTCATTCTTAGGTGAGAACGTTACACTGAGTGTTGAGGCAGAGTTAACTCCAATAGAGTCAATTATATAAAGCTTTAATTAGACACTAATTTTCACTGAAGACTGCAATTTTTCCAGTCATGCTAATGATTCTAGCACAACACTAGGTAATGAGTGTCTATTTATTGTCAGTGGAGGATGCATTTGCAAGAATGATAAACCTCTTCCATTACAGGAGGTAAAATTATCTGTCTGAAGTTGTCTGCCAGACCTCAAAAAAGTGATTAACAAAACCATCCATTGGACAGGTTTTCATTTACCTTGTAATCATTTGTTGCAGTTTGCTTGCTGCTTTAACACTGAATTAGTGCTATTAAAATCAAAAGCCTTACTGCAGTAATATAAAAGTGTTATCTTTTTGCTGATTAAATGCAAGGATAACTAAAACCTTGATCCTACAGACATGTACACATGTTCTTAGAGGAGTGTGATCCAGCTTGTTTGCTTTGGTTAATTTTAGCTCAGGAATGCAGTTTTAACAGAAGTTATTGCATATGTAGAACAAGAGGGAAATATTCTTCTTGGGCAATTAATCAGCATTTATCAAAGCTGAATTTTTTGTTAGCAGGCCATCAAGGAGAGAGAGGTGGTCTCTATAAACCAGAGATTTGAATGTTTCAAAAAGCTGCTTTTATTTATTTCTTGATTTCTGTTTCCTCTTACCATCTTTCATATTATTCTGCTTGTGAAATGCTTTGCATGTACCATCTGCATGGTTTTTTTCCTCTTTCATATCAATCACAAATGTTTGAGAATCTTTGTTATTCTCTTGCAATGTACTCATTGTCTTGAGCAATTTTACTGCTTTACAGTCCTTTATTGACAAAAGGAAATGTTGCAGTTTTATTTCTTAATTCTTAATATAGTTCTTTTAGGAAGCAAGATAAAGGCCAGGCATGAATGGTCCCAAAATTCTGGGTGTTTCATAGTGTTACTGGCACTTAAAACTGTATTGCAATGAAGACTTAAAACTCTATTACAATCAAGATTTGACCCCAGCAACGTTCAAATGTTGATATTTCCTTTTTTCAATTGTTACCTGAACACTTTGGATTTCTCATTCCCTATTTTTAGAAATGTTTCCAGATCACCTTGGGTCTTGATCTTGCAAATGCTGATGCATGTATAACAAAGTGTAATTAAACCCTCTTTTGGCCAATATCCTCTAGGCATTAATTAGCACTGGGTTTGAAAGCTGCTTGTAGAAGTTAGCTCTTAACTTGTAGACTGCATAGCTTTCATTAGGGAAGCAAGAATGTACCATATGCAGAAATCCTTTAATTAGGAAGGTGGTAGATGCCAGATTGATGTGTTTTTCTCTGGCCTTTGTTGCACAGATTTCTATGGGAAGCCTCTGCCCCCTCTGACTCTGCGCCAAAGACCCAACAGTGACACCCACGATGTCATTGCTTAACTGCATCACAAACAGAATTGAAAATGAAAACAATTCCATCAGAAACATCTTTTTTTTTTTTTTACCCTTGAAGGAAAAATTTTTAAGTGACACTTTATCAGCATGTTGCAGAATAACTTGGTGGCACTTAAATATGGAGTACTTAGTTGGTCGGACTTCGTTACTTCCCATCACCAGCTCTTCTTCAGGGTTTAGCAGGAGGTCAAGAAATTCTGTGTGTCCATGGATGGTCATCTGAACATGGTACTGAATATTTATTTGGTTTACTTGGGAAAATCCAGAGCTGTAAACCTGAAGAAAAATACCTTCAAGATGATTGTACCTTCCCATCAAGACCTTCCTCCAGGTGCTGTGCAGCAGGTGGTGTTTTTTCAGCTGATAAATTATTTTGTAAGATTCCTGTATGATAGAGGGACTGTAGAAAGGCTAAATAAATACTGAGTATATTTTTCTACCTTTTTATAAAAAGATTTGAGAGTTTGAGTGGACATGTGGACCTACTACCAATGAAGTGATACCTGGAAAGCTGATGGTCAAGTGCACACACACACAGTGTGTTTCACTCTGATGGTAATTAGTCCTTTATTAGGGATTAATTACCAGCTGCAGGTTTCATATTTCTGGCAATCTGAAGCAGAGGTTAAGTTAGAAAGTTTAAAATTAAATGCATTTTATACAAAATACTGTTATTTAAACTGTCTAAAAGTTTTCCCATCTGTTGTTTTCTGTGTTTTGTTAACTGAGTTTGACATAGGTAATAAATTCTGGGGAAAAAAAATGGAGTTGAATATTGTCTTGACTACTACAACATACAAGAAAATTGCACCCAGTGGAAGTTTTGCACTAATTGAGTCATGAATTTTTGATTGAAAACTGTATCAGCCAATACACAGATCAGCTCTAACAGGTTTCAATCTGGATAATACTAAAATACCATCTTGAAAATGAAAAGAAGCCCCAGGTTTTTAAGGGTTTATACAATAGCTCCATGTAGTGTGTTTATTTACATTAAAAATTACATACAGGTGATAAACAACAATGGTTACAATTTGATACATTCCTAATTAAATGTTTTTCCTCTTGCATTGGAAACAACCCTCGGTTTATTGTGTTTATTGTCAAGCCATTTAGTCACAGTAAGGATGAAACCCCCATTCAAAGAGGGGGGGTTTAAGCAGTATTTGATTATTGATTATTTTATATCACGCTGTCAGTCTTCAATAACGTGGTAACACCAAATTCCTTTAGTACATGTTCAAACAACCCAACGTGTTTCTTCAGCACTTTGGAATTGGAAATCTTTGCCATATCCCCCTCACTGCACTGAGTTGCACAAATGGGCACCTACCACATTAAGCAAGAAGAAATTATTATTAAGATTTTTACAGACTATGTTGCAAGGGGGTGGAATTCACCTTAAGTTTGGAATGGGTGAGGAGGTACAGCCCAAGTTTGCTATTTTAGTGAGAGGATGAAACAATGAGAACACTTTGGTGTGTTCTAACAGTGGAACATGATTTGATTGTTCTCAGAATTTGGTCATTTCCACTTCAAACAAACACAATATTAAGTGGAGGGGAGTTTGCATAAAGGTTTATGTGTGCAATCTCAATCTTAGTAACTTTTTAGCTGTGTTACCACTTCAAGTTTTGGCTTCAAGGCTCTACTTTTGCAGACTTATTTTTTTTTTTTTTTGCAGCTTCCCTTCCTAGGAGTGTGTTCCCCTTTTATTTTAGTCCTTACCAAAAATAAATTCATGGAAGTCTTTACTAAAAATAAAGCTAAATATGCTGTGGTAACAAAATTTGAGAAACTAAAATGTCAGATGCTGATACTTTCCCATGAACTGTGTGTTCTGTTTGTTGTGAGTGTGGACACTTTGCATCGTTTTTGATTTTGCTTTTAAAATAAATTTCACCAATATCTGACCAAAGTACTAAAAAATGTTTTATACAATTTTGTCTATTACTATGCTCTGTAATTTACCATGGTGGGGTTTTTTTTCAGTAATTTATACTACCATGTCTTTTTATTTGCTCAAGATGACATTTATGGATAGAATAAAACTCATGCACACCATCAACATGTTTCCTGTATTGTCATAAATTTACAATATTTGGGAAGCAAGTATAGTCATAAATATTTAAGGGCTGCAAGTCTCACTTACATTGCTAAAATGCACAAAATAGAGACCTCATAGATAGAATTTTTGCATATTTTTGTAACAGAAATGTGGTTTAATTCAGAATATATTGATAGATTGGCATAAGTTATGTGTATATGTGTACAGATGAAGTGCTTTGATAGTGCACTTAATATCTGAGAGGGAATAGTAAATTGAGAGGTAATTATTGCACAAATTATAAGATTTTGTCAGATTTTGATGCTTTTTGGTGTCTATAATATTACTTTCAAAATGTATCAGTGCCTTCAGCTGAGAGTATTTGTACCTAAATAAAGGAGTGGGCAGAACACAGAAATGCCCTCTGTAAACAGAACATTTTGCATTATCTGTGCAACATTTTAAATACATTTTAGACAAAATATTTTGAAGGTAAGTTAAATGTATCTTCTGAGATAAGGAATGGTAATTTTCATGTGCTGAATTAACATGAAAGAGAATCAGTGCTTCAAAATAAGCTGCTCTGGTTGTCTTCCCTTTTGGTTAAATAAAACCTGGAATCCACAAAGGGACCTTACTCATAAATGCAAATAATAACTGTAATTGTACTGTTAAAAGTAGGTATGTGGCTTCTGGCTGAGCTTTATAAAGGCTGTGGTGATTGTATTTTGCTGGAATCTCCAAGAACAGGAACTGTTCTTCTCCGGAGGCCCCTCTGCCACTTAAAAATGGATTTCCCAGTGTTGCTATTTTAGATGGCTCCTGAAATAAGGTTGCCAGGAGTGGTCCCATCACAGTTTTTTTTTCTCCAGTAGAAACCAGTATATTTCCTGAAAATGGTTATTTTTGGATCTAAGGATGTCACATTACAAAAGATTGATGGAAAGTAACAAAGTAAACAGCATAGGCCTATTTTTTTTCCTTTAGGTAAGATTCAAGCAGTATTTTTTCCTGTTATATATATACATATTATAAAACTAAGTGTAATTTGAGACAGGTTTATTTTAGGACAGAAGACTCTTAATTGGTTGGGGCTTTTTTCTGTTTTTATCCCCTACTATTCACATAAAGTGCATTTTCTCACTTAGCCTTGCTCTGATGGCCTATCTTTTCTGTTCACAAGGCTTGGAGGATGTTGATGTGCTGCTTGGTGTTATTTCTGAATATTAACTTGCTAATTTTAACTTGCTAATTTGAAGTAATTTCAACCATCCTCCACCCTCTGAAAGTGTAAGAACACAACAGGGCAAATAGACTGTGTCCTTTTCCTTCACGTTCCTGACGTGCTCAGGGAATGCAGGTGTGAAACAAGGTGATTTATTTTTAAAGGAAGTGTGTTACCTAAAGAGAATTGTGGACTGAGATATAGTGGAGTTGTAGAGATGCAATGGATTTGTCAGAAACAAGGTACAGTTTGTGGTGTGTGGTTTCACAGGACATACCCATGGTCACTTGCCATGGCAAGAATAGTTGCTGAGGTGACAGAAATGGCAGGTTTGGGTTGGTTTTTATTAGGAGCAGCAACTTGCACTTCAAAACATGCTGAAGTCAGTCAGCCAATCCCTGAACTCAGTAGAGAGATGAAAGTTGCAGCAATGTTTTTGCTGTTGCAGGTTGTCTGTGGTGGTTGGTGTTACCATGAACTGTTTAACAAAAGTTCATTCGTTGCTTCTGCTGCCATCAAATTTTGCTTTTTTCAGACACAGCAGCAACTCTGGTGGCACCATCTGCCACATACAGCCCTTGATTAAGGGGAAGGGGACTCAGCATAGTTTTTTTATTGGTACAGTAAAATTCAATTATTGTATGTCTTTTTTTTTCTGACTGGGCCACCAAGAAGGACACTGGGCCAGCAGGAGGGACAACCACTGAGAACTGTACGTTGTATACCAGTTTTGTTCTGTATCTCTTGGTGCAACTCATTTATCAAAAAGCCTTTCAGGTTCCCTTTCACGTTTGACATGTAGGTGGTACCTATTTTGCCTTCAGGCCCTTTGTCACAGTGCTGATTGAAACATTTTAAATAAGCTTTCAAGTGTGCTGGTAATCTGCATGAGGTGAGCATAAATGTTCTTAGCCTTCCTTAGCTGGTGCCTGAAACTCAAATATTTATCTTTAGGATATCACTCCTGCCTTTACCTTTGCACCCCTTTGCAGTCTGGACCTCAGAGGCCAGTCCAGCCTGCAGGAGCTGTGTGGGTGTTACGGTTTAATTAGGCCTAATTAAAACTACAGTGAGGGACTGGGCAAATGGTGATGGACAAACAAGCTGTGGATAGAGGGAGGGTCGGTGCTGACATTGTTTTGCCAGGCCAGAGATGGCCAAGAGAGCAGGGTGCCTGTCCTTGCAGGAGGAGTTGGAAGTCTCTGTGGTTCTGTTCACGTGATGGGATCAGACAGACAAGGCCCAAGCATGTTGGCAGCCTCAGAGGGCAGTGCTGCTGAACCAGTACCAGCTGAACTGGGGGGCAGTGTTTCTTCTGGTTCCTGTTCCAGAGAATGGCTTATCTGAAAATGTGTGTAAGATGTTTGGCTGAGCAGCTCTCAAGTCTCTATCAGTTTTCCATGGAAGTGGCAGCGGGTTAAGCTGGAGCTGATCTTCGGTGTGGTTTGGAGGAGGTTGCTGAGCAGCTGAAGAGTTATGTGCAAAACCTGGGCCAGCCAGGGAACAAGGTCTGGTGACAAGGCAGTGGCAGAAGCCTGGCACTGGGATGGGATGGGATGGGATGGATAACAGCAACTCCTGGGAGGCAGGTCCTGAAAGGAGGATCAGTTTTGTAAGTTGGATAAGTGAGAGTCCAGGTGCTGCCTAATCCTGGTTCATCTCCTGGAGAGCCAGAGGAGTCGGAGTGGGCAGTACAGTAAAAAACCCAAAAACCACAAAGAAAATAAAACCCAAAACAAAACCGCAAAAAAACCCCACAAAAACCCAAAAAGAACCCCAAATGGAAAAAAAAAAAACAAACCCACCAAAAAACAGAACACCCCCCCCCAAAAAAAAAAAAAAAACAAACAAAACAAAAAACCCAAACCAAAAAAAAAACCAAACAAACCCCAAAGAAACAGAAGTTAGGAACTATAGTGATAGGACAAGGAGTAATGGACACAAATTAAAAGGGGAATTTTAGGCTAAACATTAGGAAAGCGTTCCTTGCTGAGCGGGTGGCGGGACAGTGGCACAGGTTGCCCAGGGCGGCTGTGGATGCCCCGACCCTGTCGCTGTTCAAGGCCAGGTTCGATGGGACCTTGAGCACCCTCGTGCACTGGGAGGTGGGTCGGTCCTGCACGCTCTTTATTTACGGTCCCCTCCCAC
>JAOXXN010000001.1:117086843-117104174 GCA_026770055.1 Myrmophylax atrothorax | reverse complement strand
TGGATGCATTTTTAAGGGCACTGCTGTGCATATGATAATTTTGGTGTTTGTTTGGGTTGTTTTTCCCTTTGACAATGAATTTGTGGGATGTGACTCTGTCACCTCTGTCTTTCATCTGCCTAGTTTTAACAGATGTGCTGAAATACCCCAAATAAATAAAAGTAATCAGAGAACCACAGGATCTGCAGGATAAAGTGGATGCTCGTTTGTTTGGTTTGCCATCTGCTTTATTTTGGACCAAATACCTGTGTATTGAGTCCAAAAGAACAGTGTGCATTTCTTTTATTATCTATCAGTGCTGCCTTCCTCTTCTTTAATTGTATTTCTTATTTTATAACAACTCTACAGATATGAACTAGGTAATTAAAAGCACTCTAGAAAATTCTTCACACCTGTTCTATGCTTTAAATATTGTTTACCAAATTCACAAAGCTGGGAAACTTTATTTTGTTGGAGAGATCCTTATTACTTTAAAGTGCTACACTATGCTCGTGCTTTTATTTTGTAAGGGAGCTGTTGAAATCCAAGTGAAATCTGGCTGCTACTGGATCTAATTATTACCAATTTCACGACAGCTGTTGCAGCAACAGACAAGAAAAAAATATATTTTTTTAATTTTATTTTTTTTAATTAAAATGATGTTTGCATGTTGAAACAAAGCTGCTAATGGCTAGTTTTAAAACTGATAATTTCAATTGGCTCTACTCCACCAGCCACAAGGAAAACACCTGGCAAGCTGCTTCATCCCAGCCAGCTCTTGTTAACCTTTTGGCCTTCACAGTAACTACCAGCAGGCACCAAGTCAGCTCTACCAATAAACTGGCATTAAAACTTCCACCTGCTAATAACATCTTATTGCTTCTCAGGATTAAATAAAAGGAAATGATCTGTTTAATTACAGTCCAAGAAATGTTGCAACGCTGTGCTGCCTTGCATGTGACAGTAACACTGAAATGCGTTTAAGGACACGGCCACGTGAAATGGTTGCTGGGAGCACAAAAGGCGGTGGCTGTTGGATCTTCATTTTTTGCTTGGAATAAGTGTGAAACATCTTGTCCTTAAGTGCAGGTAACATAGACTGGGGATAGTCTTTCCAAAAATGTGGGTAGGCAATTGCAAGCAAGGCTGTATCCATGGAATTATTTGTTCCTCCTCATTGATCATCCATTTCTCCACTTTATCATCCCACTTTGTTGGGAATGTTTTGCTTGTTTGCTTCCCTCCCTGAGAGCAAAAAGGCAATGTGTGTATCAGTTATTCTTTCCTAAATGAAGTTGTGTCTGGCCAATTAAGGCTTTGATAAGCACTGCAAAGCCAGGGCATGTTCAGAGATTTCCTTACTTGAATTGGTAGGACATTCAACTCCTTTTCAGGGTGTTGTTCTGCCCTTCTCCTCTCGCTGGTGACAAAGGTCCCTCCCAGCCCAGGTACCCCAATTCCCTTGCTTGGGAAATGGCACAAAGAGCTTCAAACTTCCTTCAGGGCATAGGTACAGAACAAGTTTCTTTCCCTCTCTTTTTCCCTCCTTTATTAAGTAACTGGTGACCTGTCCTAAGTGTATTTTCTTTCAAGTCAAGGAGAAAGTCTGTGGTGGACCTGAGAAAAGACTGAAGAGATACTTTCAGCCACAAATCAATCCAGTTCTGGTATTCCCTGTGCAGCAATGAAGGCAGGGAAGGGTGTATGGCAAAGCAGCTAACATTTTTATTCTGTTAAAAGGGTGTTCTTCTATTCTGATTTTTCTGCCTAACTCTTCAGGACATGTGGAATAACCAAACCTGAGGGAGGAAAAACCTTTCCTGGAAGTCCCGTGTGTGCGATGTAGTCTGGGTTAGTGTTTGTCTTTCAGGCATGGGTGTTTCTTTGCTTTATTTCCCAGCTATTACCAAGATAACTTGAATATTTTAGGAAATATTAGCTGGATATTGATCACCAATAATGAACTATAGCCCACATGGAGATCTGCTTTGGACTTTGGAATGTTTTGGAACAAGGAATACAGATACCACTTCCTTCATCTTAATGTAAATGGAAAAAGCAATGCCCTCCTGACAGTGGATCCAGTTTCCATGTGACCACATTACCCCTTGCAGCAGAAAATGATTTCTCATCAATATTACAAGCTGTCTGAATTCCAACCATTATAATAGCTTGAAATATAAAGATCTATCAAAATTAGGATTGTTTTAAAAGGAGTTGTAGTGCAACTGCACTTTGCCTTTCATTATCAAGTGCAATGTTTAATGTGAGGGACTGTTTGGACTGTTAAGCTCAGGAATGGCATAATCAATGGCACAGGAGATGTATCATAGCCCCTGCCCTGGCCACACTCAGTGAGCTGACACTTCCCACAACAGGTTCCATCATCTCATTATTTCCAGGTGGAGAAATAAGGACTCGGAGGGAGGAGTTGTAGTCTGGGGAAACTCAATTTGTGTCAACTCTGTTTCAAGAACTCTCCTTATTTATTCCTCCTACAAGCCTTAGCTGGGTTGGCAGCATTGTGCAGCATTACTGTGGGGAACTGTTGAGAGGCAGAATCTTCAAAGACAATCAATCTGTAAAAGGACAAAGGAGAGCATTAATGCTATACATGCTGTTTAAGTGTTTATAACTTTGTGGGGGGGTTTATTCTGTTTGGCAGAAAAACTGTTGCTGGGAGTGCTTATACAACTGCCATCCTGCTTTTAAAAAGAAAAGGCATTTCTTAGCTCCTTTTTTGATGAAAATATAGGCAGGGGATGTGTATGTACTCATTGTGGACAGAGGAATAAAAGGCCACAATAAACTAAATTATATTTCACATCAAACTATTTGTATGGCAACAGTTTCCAGTGAGGCAGATTCAGTGCAAAATCATTGCATGGTGCATATTTGCCTTTCTAAAGGTCATCAGGTTAGGACAGATGAGGTACTGAAATACCTCAAATTTGCAGGGGGAACTGTGTGCCTTTAGCTTAACGAGGATTTTAATTGTTTTAGTCAAGACCAGTAGAACTAAGACATGCTACTCCAATTCTTGTGTGTGGTCTCTAGTTTAGGAAAGCAGCTACAGAAGTTGCAAGTTTGCCTGTTCTGATAGGACTCGTGTTAGGACATGAGTTGTGCAACTCTTAATTTGCATGGCATGTCCTCTCTCATAGTAATGTCTCTCTTGTGTGGACATCTCTAATTTTTCTTCATGGCCACATGCCCTCCTTCCTGGTTGTGGAAGCAGCTTATAGCACACAGGTAGACAACCTGAAGTCAGTCTTTGTGAGACTGTTGAGCTTGACTTACCTTTCTCTTTGAGTCTTCTGTGCCTTCATCCCGGTTGGGACGTAACTCTTCTTCAGGAGATTCAAGAAGAGACAGCTTGTTTATTCTCTTTGGATGTTTTTGCCCTGCTATTACTAAAAGTAGGGCAAGACTTAGGAGAAAATATTCTAGTACAAATCCAACTGGAGATTAAAGGAAATGAAGTGTCTTCCTGTCACTGCTGGTTATAAAAATCCTAGAGGTGTAAATTTGGAGCATGCAGAAAACAAAGGCCTGATATCTCATGTATTGTTGGCATCTCCCATGTATTGCAGACAAGTCCTGTTGTGCTGTTCTCTGTGGCACAACTCGGGATACTGGTACGGACTTTGTTCTTCTTTGTGAAAATAGCTGAGACATTTCTATTTAGTGTCGGTATCAGATGGGCTGAAAAACAACTGGAATGGAGGAAAAAGCCCAGGATGCAGGCAAAGAAAGAAGAGCTGCACTTTGCTGCTGCTGACTCCTACACTGAGAGTTTTCTGCTTTCCTTTTCCTGTGAGAAAGACAGTAATAGCTGGAGGCGTGTGGGGCTTGGGGTCTAAATGTGTTTTTTGGTAGAAGTGATGTATTTTACCAAGGTGAAACTTGGGTAGCCCAGGTTTGGCAGGCAAATCCCACAAAGCTCAGGGTGGGGGACCACCTGCCCATAGTCTGGGGACTCACCAGGGATCAGGCATTGGTCAAAGCCTCCACCCAGACAGCTCCTTTTGGAAAGCTGAGCAGGAACCTTTCCTTAAAAACCTTTCCTCCTACATGTATTTTTTTCAGCATTAGGAGTCTTTTTGCCAGTGTAACCTTCTGTTGGATTATACTTTGCATTCAGCTCTGTGGATTTCTCAGCACAAACCAAAGCAGACTTTTCAGAGCACAGTTAGCACAGTGGACTGTGCAGAGCAGGGGATTTTGTACAAGCAACCAAATTTAAAACTTCTTAATAGTTTCCTGGGACTTGAGAAATGCTGAAGAACACTCTTTACTGGCAGTGTCTTGACAGCAAATGCAGTTCCACTTTGCGTGCATTCCTTTGTTTCCAGCTGTGGCAGAGAGAGAGCCATCAGGGCAGGAAGGCTCCCCAGAAGCTGCTGTGAACCTGTCCAGCCATGCTGGTGCATTAATATGTATTTTACACTCGTGGTGTGTCTCCTGCAAATGCAAACACCTTCTCTGCAAGGAGTGATAAGCCCCGGGTTTCTTTTCTGCGACACTGCCTATAATTGCTAGGCAAAAAACAGGCTTAAATTTCAAGTTCCTCGAGCACTGCTCAGTATCCAGAGTGGATTTTCAGCACTATTTTTAGCCTGTTGCTTGCTGGGTTAGAATGCAAATATCTGAACAAGTCCATACAGACAGAAAGCAGTCACGTACCAGGAGGGAAATGATGCCAACCCTCTGGTGCTTGTCCTCACTGAAGGGTTTGGCAATATTTTTTTTCCTTTCATTACTGCCCAGTGTTCAACCTCTTGGCTGTTAAAGTTATTTCAAGCACAAGAGCTTTTGGCTGCTGCTGAAATTTTTATATTAATACACTTAGACAATCTCCTTGTAAACACTGGTCCATCCAAAGTCAAACTAATGGGACCAGCACTACTGTTTGCCAACAGACAGATTATCCCCCAAGTAAAGATCTGTCTTAAGCAGTGAGGTAAAAATGACGCACATTTTTGTGATGGAATGACCAATTATTGGCTGGAGACCAGCTTTGAAGTGAAATGCTCTCCTAAATTTGTTTTTTCCCAAACCAGCTTATTTTGCTTTCAATAGCCTTGACAAGTGACAAAATGAATTGGCAAAATGAAGAGTCCTTTTTCTTGGCACTCTGCCCTTAACAGGCAGTTTGTAGCAACCTTCTGCACTGCACTTGCCTGAAAAGATATACAGGAAAAACTTTATTTGTATTTTTAATTGTGGAAAGAATATGAGAGATTGCTTTTGTAAGTCCCAGGTTGCATCTTGTACTTATAAAGAGCTTTGTAATGTTGGTTGGAGAATTATGGGAGGGTTGTTCCAGCTGTTCAGCAGCATAATCTGTGCCTGTGTGTCTAAACAAAGCAGGGCATTGACAAAAATATGTCCTTTTTGCACTCCTGATTGCAGCTCTGCTACAAAAGTGCTCCTGGTAGGCTTAAAAAAAAAAATGTGTGGCTGTGGAACGACTCTCATAGCAGTGACAGTGCAGAAGTGTCACTGGAGCTGAGCATTCTCTTGTGTTGCCTTCAGCCAGGTGAGATCTTGTAGCACTTGGGATAAGATATCATTCTGGCACCCCTTTATTCCCACTGCTCTTGCTCAGAGCCCAGGTAGCACCAATGTGTTTCTCACATATTTCCTCTCAAATTTGTTTGTACTTTGGCTTTACTGCAGCCTCCATATTGCAAACACACTCTTCAAATTCCCAGACTGAAATAATTGTGGGAAGGACAACTCCAAACCAGTTTAGAGGTGGCAGTGGGGGACAAAAGAAAGGCTCTGAGATACCTGAAAACAAGGTGAGGCCTTGAGAGAGCAGCAAAATGGAAACATGAAGTCTGGTTTTTGCAGCAAACTTTATTTCCATTGCAGCTGGAGTGTCAGCATCATCTAAGAGGAAGCAATTCTGACTTTTTTTTTTAAATATTTCAGTTATAGGACAAGACTCAGTTTATAACAAAATTCCAACTCGTGTGAATTCATGTACAGAGTGGGTGATAATTCAGTCTTGGGGAGGAAAAATAATGGTGCTCTAAAATGTACAGTACTGACTTTAGGACACAGTGTCACAAACTTCATTAGTATTATGTACTAGTATTGGTTGGTTTACAAATTGCAGGTTGTTTTCATACTGGTCAGGAGTCTAATCCCAAATAATTCTGCTGTCTTTGTGCTTTAAGATTCTGTGAGCTCACTCTTTAGGGTAATGCTCCTCCACCACCCCCGCTGTGTGTTTTGGCCCCTGCACACATCCAGGTAATAAAACCCTTTTGGATAAGTTTCAAAGTTTCCTGGCTGCTTTGAGGGGAAAAAAAAAACCAAAAAACCAACACCTTTTGGAACCTGTGGACTGTATGAAACAGGAGAGTAAAAATCTTTGACAAGTTGTAATAGTCAAGGTTAATTTTGAGGCAGGATGTGTGTTTACTGCCTCTTAGGGGAGCCTCTTGCTGCTTTGCATGCTACTTACTTGTTTCTGAAGCTGAAGAAACACTGCTTAAAAGGATTAATTTGGCAGGCACTCCTGAGACTTTAGAAGGTAAACAACTGTTTCTTTTTTGTCAATATGGCAATTAAGGTCCCGGAGATTAAAGAAGAGAAAGTAAATGCAGTTTTGGCTCCTTCTGTAGACTGATGGCTTAGTGATCCTTTGAATGTTTAATGAGGTGCTTTGATGGTTCTGGAGCGGCGAAATCCAGATCAGAGAAGATGTGAAAAATGAAAGAATAGTGAAGTGCCAAGTGTGAGTTCTGTGATGCCCAGAATGAGGTGTGTAAGTTTTCTGATGCTTCAGATTGATGTCCAGACTCTTTTGGGCACTGACCTGTCCTTCCAATGCAAGGGATACACTGAAGGTGTTCAGATGCCTGGAAAGTTCTGCTTTTGGCCTCTTCTAATACCATCAGTGCCATAACTTCTGTCTAGTTCTACATTTTGGGCAAAGAAAAGGAGTGTTCCTCATGAAGTTGTTAAAAATACCATTACCATGAATAGAATGGTGGCTTTCAGAGACACTGAAACAGTCAGAATTGATATCAAAATTTAAAAAAATGATGGTGGTATTTTAGCAGCCATTAAAGCTTGTGGGACAGTTTCATTCTTAGCTGCTTTGTTCACCTCAGATGACACAAAGTAGCCAAAAAATAGGCTTTAGCATCCTTTGAATGTGTTTTCCCCCAGTCTCCCATTTGGACAGAACATATGTTCCCTATCCTTAAGGGGGTGGCTCTCATGTCTCTTCAAATACATCTTCAGGGAATTAATTAAACTGTCTTTCTTAAAGTGGGTGGGCATTTAGACGAGGTTTAATTTGAAATCAGAAATTGAAAAGGTCTGAAGTTAATTCAGAGTGCTGTTTATATGACATTACAGCTGAAGAAGCTCTCTGAGTGTTACCTGAGTGTAGTGGGAGGACAGCTCGTATTTTCATCATTTTCTTCCCCACCTTTCCCACTGCCCCAGTGCTGTTCCTACTGTTTTCAGTCCCAAATCTGTTGCTTTTCTTGGAGAGTGGAGTGGGAAAGAGAGGAAACTTTGAGGAAGCCGAGCTCCAGAAATGCCTGTTTTGAACAAGACCCTGATATATTCCACAGGGAGCTCTTCATGCTTTATTTTGGCACACCAATGTTTCTAAAGTGGCTTTGAGTCCTCTGGATCCTCTTCATGACAAATTCAGGGCAAAATAAATGTAATTGCTTTTCTGGGTAAGTGAAGAGTTTTATCCATTCTGAATTGCCTCCATTGACCTGTCCTGCTTTATCAAGTTGAACAAATTAAGAGCAATTTAAAGACAGCCATACTTCACTTCCCAGACAGCTCTTTGCTTCCCAGAATGGCCAGTGGTGGAAGATCAGCTCACTCTGCGGATCCCTTGTCCTCTGCAGGTGCTGCCCACTGTCCTAGGAGGGAGAATGTTGGACATGGACAAGTCCCTGGATGCAAAAGGGATGTCTTTAGGGTTGCTGAAGGAGCTGAGCAGTGTTGCTGCCAAGAGTGCTGCAGGTTATCTTGGCCATGGTGATGGGGAGTTGGCTCAAGGAAATGAAACCTCACACCTGTTGGCAGGAGGAGAAAGAAGGAGGAGGATCTGGGGAACTACAGGCTGATGGTCCTTTCTTCAGGCACTGGAAAGACCATGGAGCAAATCTTGGAAGCCAATTCCAGGCAGGTGAAGAGTGAGAAGGTAACTTGAAACAGCCAGCACAGCTTTGCCTGGGTAAATCCAGTTTGCCCCATGTACCTCTGGCAATGAAATGAGATGGTCTCCAGTGTAGCTCATTTGGGGAGATCTGGGCTGGGCAGGGGACAATGGAGTGGATGAAACATGGCTATGTCAGGCTCAAAGGGAG
Organism: Myrmophylax atrothorax; assembly: GCA_026770055.1. NCBI lineage: Eukaryota > Metazoa > Chordata > Aves > Passeriformes > Thamnophilidae > Myrmophylax > Myrmophylax atrothorax. The sequence goes on along the minus strand of JAOXXN010000001.1, from coordinate 117,095,838 downwards.
ATCATCAGTCACTTGAAATTAAAAGAATTGCTGGGTATGAGTTTTGTCCCTAAAAGATCAGTACTGATGCTGATACTGTTAATATCTTTATTTGCAAGGTGGATGATGAGATACAGTTCTGTCAGCAAACTTCATTGTGGATTTTTGGTTTTGTTTTGAGGGTTTTTTGTGTTTTTTTTGTGTTGTTGTTGTTTTTAATATAGTGCAAGTGCTTTCAGAACAGCAACTTAGAGTAAATCTCAAAGTTAGAATGAAATGGTCACTCATCATCTTCTGTCAGTCCTTTTTTTACTAAAAATATTATAAAGTAAAAAGTATGAAGCCAAGTATACAGCCATAGTCTTACTGCTGGCTACTAAACATGTCCCTATTCTGGATGAATGCTCTTGAGACTTCCATGGCTAAAAGGTGACTTAAGTCCCTGTTTTATTAAAGGGTCTCTTAAATGTCCACAGACTCAGTTATGAAAAATATAAAAGGGAAACACTTAATAAAAGGGGATGCACCAAGTATGAAGTGTCTTTGACCAAAAGCCATCTGTAGAAGCAGTTTTTGTAGTGTCTGAAAAGAAACATGAACGAATTCATAGCAGAGTTATTGCAAAGCTGATGTGCGTGAAATTGTTTATTTTTCCCCTCAGCTGAAGTTTCCTGGTTGACTTACTCCTGGTTCTTTCCATTTCCTTGCTCCTCCCAGCCCACCAAGTCCTGGTTTGCAGCTGGCACTCCTGACTTGTGCAAAACCACACTGTTCCTTCTCCATTTTCCCAAGTGATCCCTGCGTTAGCTGAGTAAATGTTTCAGAAAAACACAATGCCAGTGCAGCAGAAAAAAAGCAAGCCAAGCCCAGCTTGGCTCTGCCAAAGCACCCAGTGCTTTCTCTCCCAGTGTTGCTCTGCTTTGCCTTAACTCCCTTTGCCCCCAATGTTTCCTACACTACCTGTTGGGAAAGCAGAGCCAAGAAAGTGTTCCCCCACGGTGGGTGAAGCTGCAGAAACTCATCAGAGGAGCAGCCCTGCAAGGCAGTGCTGGGAATCAAACTGTGAAATTGCCCTTCCTCAGGGCTGGTTTGCACAGCAACGTGTTCCTGGAGTTTCCAATGGGCTGAGCCACCCAGGCAGCACAACAAATGATGCTCAATCCCAGCAGCTGCCCTGTAGTTATTCTCTAATTTATGCTCCAGGGGATGGAATCACAGAAGAAAATTCCTTTGCCTGCAAAGTTCAGCCTTAAGAGAGCAAGAAGCTTTATTTCCATGAACAGTAAATACATGAGTGTAGAAAGGATTGTTTTGTTTGATTTTTGTTTCTTTTTCCCTATGTTTTCCTTCCCCTAAATCTTTAGGAGTTTTTCAGTCAAATGAAAAAATTAAAGTACCTTTCAGTTAAAGAAATTCCTACAATACCCAGAGGAACAGATTCTGCAAACAAATATACAGAGTTGAGGGGATTCCACTCATACACAGTGTGTGGAAATGCAGGCAGGGACATATAAAATATTGCAGTTGTGTGAAGGTTAAATATAAGCAGAACAAGTAATGCACACATTTCAAATTAGTTTATATATTAATTTTCAAAAATGTGGGCAAAAAAATGTGAATAGTTCAGAAAATGAACTTCCAGTTCATTCCACTGTGGCTCTGCCTCAGATCTGCAGCTTAATTCTGGGTGGATCTGCTGTTTCAGTGGTTCTGTTAAGGAAAGCACAAAGTTACTGGGTAGTTCTCAAATTTTTGCATCCCTCTCCTAGCAGTAAAATTGCCAAAATTGCAAAAATATTCCATCCCAGAAAGCTTCAAACAGCTTCCTAGGAAAAATGCTGGAGAATGGACGTAGAATGTGAATAATGTTTATGGGATATCTGTGTTGGTGTGACTGGTTTGGGACAGCTGTGAGGGGTTTTTTAATTGATTTGAGTAAATGACTCCAATTTTGTCTTTCATATAAGCATGTGTCAAAAAATTTTTTTTGCAATTAATTTCACTACTATAAGGAAATCTCAAATCTGTGCTATAAAGTTATTTTCTAGGACGTGGGATGCTGCATTTGGAGTTGTGTGCCTGAAGGAAAATAGGGGAATTTTGATTTACTAATTCCTTCCATGTTGCAACAGGAATTGCAAACCGTTTATCCAAACACATTTTTAAACATAGATAGGAGGCAGTCGTGGTTAGGGAATCAATCTAATTTCTGTGTGTGTGTGTGTAATGGTGAATATATTTGACAAAGTATTAATTGGGTGGTTGTTATTCACTGTACGTGGAACAAATTAAACATGCAAAATACTGGAAAGGAAACTAAAGCTTCCTGGGAAATTGTGCCTTCAAATATGAAGGTACTTCAAAGAGATCCATTTCCCATTGTAAATATTTTCATAAAACTCATTTTCACAAACTCCTTTTCACAAAAGGAAGGGGCAGCCAAGTTGGTGAGGCTGCAAAAAGAAGCTGCCTCTCTCCAGAGGCCTCTTGGAGATGGCAAAGGCATTATGGGATTCCAGCAATGCAATTAAGACAGTTACAAAAATCAAAATAAAGGATAGATTTCTAGCTGTAAATGTAATTAACTACTCGAGTGAACCAATCTCTGGATGGGGCAGAACTGTTGTCATTGGTTGCCTTTAAACTTGGAATCTGTAAGTCCCAACTTAAACCATCAAAACACACCGTGAAGGCGCCAGGAGATTCCTGACAGACTCTTGTCAAAGGAGGATTTTAAATACTGGAACTTTAATAGAGGAAAAGCCTTTAAATGGAGCTCACATTGGAGCATTTGTGGTGAAAAATAAAACTGAAAAGAGTTTTAATTTTATTGAAATGTTACTGCTTCTGTGGATTTATCTTGCAGATAGTTTTAACGTGGCAATTGCAGTTAGTGGTTTCAGTACCACAGGATGCAGTTGACTGTACTAGATGTTGCCCTGGTAATTGGTAAAGGATTATTTAGGGTGTGTTGCTAGTGAGTTATTTATGGCCTTGTGTGCCAAAACTGAGTTTGTAGGAATGGCACGATGCAGACTGGCTTGAGAAGGTGCTGTTTGGAGAGTAAACCTGTAAGATGCAGGCATTTTGTCTTTGCCAGCTGGCAATGAAGCAGCTTGAAAGATTGATTAGACCTGTGGAAGACAAGGGGTTCTCTGCAGGAAGTCCATCACAGGCTTCCTTTTGGAGACCAGGTGCTTTGGAAGTTCTGGATTGGAAGGAGATTTAAGCCTGTAATTGCTCAGCTTTTGAGGAGTTTCTTGGCTCGAGATTCCCTCCATTTTGGAGTGTTATAATGTGAAGATATTTCACCTCAGCTATTAGCACAGTGAGACTCGGTGTTTAGCAGTGGTTGCCAGAGGTCCTCACCTTTTGGAATAGGCACTGCAAGTACCAAATAGGTATGTCACCAATGGTGTATAATGTAACTCTGCCCTTACACCACTGGTGACAGTTGAGAGAGAAGAAATAATGATTATAATTAAAACTGTGGTTTGCTCTGTTATTGTTCCTGTGAAACTTCTCATTCATCCCAAGAAAGGGGTGTATCACCAGGCTTGAGAAACTTCCAAAATTCTGATGTGTTTACATCAATACTTGGTGTAGGAGTCTTCGCTTGTTGGATATAATCCATAACAAAGTAGGGCAAAGCACCATGACAGGAGGAATTAAAGCTTTCAACCGTGCTTTGAGTCTTTTCATCAATGTCCCCTCCCATAAAACTAAGTTGAAATGGTAGTGTCCCAGCTACCTCCACCTCTGGCTGTGATGAGAACTGGCATGGGGCAGTTCCTGAAGGAGGGCACAGGGGGGATGGTAAGGTATGAAGCTGAGTGCTGCTTTCAGAAATGCAACCACTTAGTGTCTTTTTATTTTCCTTTTTAGGGTTTGAGGGTTTATTCAGACTCACTCAGACCTGTACACTGTAAGGAGACTTGTAAGGGAATGTCTTTACCGCACTCATGGCCCAAATCCCTCAGGGAGGGTTGTCTGTGGCTCTTTCCAATGCCCACCCAGCTGTTTTCTCATCTCCTCTTCTCACCAGCACAGGGAAAGAAAATAAGATTAAAAACTGTGTGTTGACATAAAGATAAGGAGTAGCATGTCAGTAGCAAAAGCAGTGTTGGCTTGGGGAAGTTTATTTTGTTTACAGTCAAAAATAGATACGGATGGATGTGGCCCTGAGTGCCATGATCTGGTAAAGGGACTGGAGCTGGACCAAGGGTTGGACTTGGTGATCTCAGGGGTCTTTCCCAACCCAATCCATTTTATGATTCTATGGTGAGAAACAAACCACATTACTCCCTTCTCCTTCTTTCCAGGCTCAACTTCATGACTTGCAGAGCCATCTTCCTCCACAACTGATGGAGAATGGGGGGTTTGGTCAGTCCATAACAGCTCCTCTCTGCCCCCTGCTCTGGCTCAGGCTCTCCACAGCTCCATGAGGGCACATCCTCCTGCTCCAGCACGGGGTCCTCCTTGTCTGCAGTGTGGATTCCTGCTCCAATGTTGTCTCTCTAGGACTACATGGGGATTTGAGCACCAGCACAGGAGCATCTCTTCCCCTCTGTCTGCTCTTCCACAGGGATTTTTCTATCCTTACTGCCTCCATAATTTGTTCTCTGTCAGGACAGGGGGCACCCCAGGCACTCTGTGCCTGCCTTTGCCTTTAGCACTGCCTGTAACTCACATTACTGGGCTCAGTTTGGTCCCTTACTGGTTTTTCTTGACTGTTAAGTCTAACTGAAATCCTAACACTTGTTAGCCTTGAATTTGTATGAAATATTTGTTTCAAAATTCTGTTTTTATATATATAATTTTAAAAGGAAAACAAGAAAGGATATAAGGCACAGATGTTTTATTCATAACATTTTGAAGGTGTGTGCTGTCTCTTAAGTGCTTGTTCCCAGTGTCATCTTCATTGTAAGGGAATGATACACAGTTTTCAGGTTGCTTTTTATATCTACCAAAAAGGTTTTGAGTCCCCTTACCCCCCTGCTGTCCCTCTGGGATAAGCACAGCCTGTTTGCTCTGTTTCCTGGGCATACACAGGCAGTGTATTGCAGACACTGCTTAACCTTGTAAACTGCCAGGCCAGAAATTCTATATACCATGGAGCTTCCTTGTCTAACCCATAGGATAAGGTTCTTATTTGGAAAGAACTGGTGAGAATGTGCAAAGTCACCTGAGCTCTGGGTCGAGGGCACGGAAGAGCTTCCTTTGTCAGTGCAGAATGCCTGAAGGTGAACATGAAATGAAGGAACCTTCATGCCTAAAGGGGCTGAGGAAAACACACCAGTTGCCTGACAGTCCTAAATGTGATGAAAATTGTCCACTGCAGGGGATATTACTGTAAATCTTGGTCTGCCTGACAGATTTACTTCTGGTAGCTTCCATAAAACCCACTGTTAATGCCACAACACCTATTAAGCTGAGGCATTTCTAGGTATACTATATCACTGTATTTTACTGGAGAGTTTACATTATTCCTGCCATTTCAGTGCTTCTATTATGAGGTGATCCAGACTGAAAATATAGTAACTTTTTCTTGCTTCTCAAGGACAAGCTTTTATTTCTGAGCAACCATTCAGAAGTGACAGGCAAAATATTGAAAATAATAAGGCTGAAAAATACTGTGCTCCAGAATGGATGAGATTTATTGAGACGTGTGTGGCTACTTGGGGGCATTCTAAGGTGCCACACCAGTTCTTATGTTTTGTCAGTTGCTTTTCTGGTGTTTTTTATTGACAGAATTCTAAGCTCCCTCTTCCTTGGTTGACCCACATGCTAATTGAGCGTGGTGGTTGGTTAAATAGTGTCATTCTAGGAATTAGCTTAAAATTAAATCTGACTTCCTGGATTTGGTCTGGATTACCAATTTAAAGTAAAAAGTACTATGACCTGCATCTATATTGTTCACCTTCTGTTTTTCCCTCAAATGTACTTTGGCCATCAAAATTTTTATTCATAAATACTAGACCACAAAGCATTTATTATTACCTGCTTTTTAAATTTATTTTTCCTGCTCTTCAGGCTTGGAAAGATAAGTTGTTCTTTATTCATTATAGCTGATCTGCTATTTTTCTCATTAAACAGCATTTGCTACTCTTTGTTATTTTGTGTTTTTTTTTCTTTTGATTTCTGTTTGTTTGGTTGGTTTGGTTTTGTTTTCATTTTTTGCAAGCACAGTTCAGGTGTCCTTCCATTAGAATCTGAAAAGAAACCCTGTAAGAAACTGAGTGGATGTTGGAAAGCAGCAACAACAACTTGGGGCAAAAGCAATTTCTTATTTAAACATCATGAGAGCTGTTTCCCAAGTCCTTCAAGACAGTGCTCCAATATAAAAAGTAAATGTTATGTTTCCTTTTCACATAAGCTGCCAGACACAGGCAACTCCTTTCACAAGGTTTCACCTCTTGATTGAGAAGGAAAGCTCAGTGAGCCTAAAGAGTGTGTGTTCTAATGAGAACATGTAGTGTGACATGAGCTAACATGGGTGTGTACTCTAGAAGCACCTCCTTTACTAACTGTGTTTTGCTACCTTAATACTAATAACAGGAACTTGCTTTACACTTTGCTACTTGCAGTCTGCAGTTTCTTTTTCAACATGTGTGTCGATGAGAAGCAGCTCTGTTCTTTCCTTTAGTTTTGTGTTCCAGAGAGAGTGGTGTGCAAGCTGTTTTATTGCCCTGTGTTATTGAGAAGGTGTCTAGAGAAGTGTTTTAAGTGGCTGTGCTTTTAGTTAGTAGCTCTTTGTTGCTAGTTCCTGTCTGTCGTGATTTTAACTTGAGTTTAGTTTGTTTGTCTCTGTGAAATGTGTTTTGTGCTGGTTTCTTTTGGGGTCTTTTATTATCACTGAAATACAATCTTGCAGCTGAACGTCATCAGTAGCAAAGCAGAACCCACAGGAACTGTCACATACTGGTATTGATAAGTGTTATTTTGGGAGCTGTTGTGGGGAAAGTTCTTTTCTTGCTATTCAGTGTGGTCTCAGAGCAGAGGTCAGAAATCCTTCCAGCCTGTGTGCTGTCCGTAGTAGACAGGAAGTGTTGGGAAACATAAGGCTCTAATTTTCTAATTATTGCTAATAATTTCTCCCTGGCTTAAGTGTGGCCCTCATAGGGGAGTCCAAACTCTTTCCATCCTGTGTTCTGTCCTAGCTGGGCAGGCAGTGCTGGGTTCATAAAGCTTTGATTACTCTGAGTACTCTAAGAGCTAATAACTTTCTATTAATACAGTTAAGACTAGAAATCTTTGCATTTGTTTCCCTCCTCCCTTTCACGTGACAAGCAGCTTCAGAGGAAAAGATACAGGGCTGTAAATATTTTCCCTTTCCCAAATATTTTAGTGTTGCTGGTAGGAACATGAATGAAAGGAGAAATATTTTGAATTATTGTTTTGGAATGGGATTTGAATTCTTCTTTGGATTTGGACTTATGGTCATCAGCCAAAAAATGAAATCTAAGAGAATGGATCTACCAACCTATTTCCAAATTACTGTAGAGTTTGGAGAGAGATAGAGACATGACATTTTATTTTGAAATACTGCTAAAAGGAGAGCACAGGAGGAGTACTGGACAAAGGTTGTTCTTTAATATATGTAGCTAAAATACCTCTTTGAGTGTGTGTGGCTTCAGACACTGAGAGTTAAAATATATGTATACTTTTTGTTGGTTTTGTTTTTTAATCCTACCTCCATGAATTCTCTTCTGAATTTTCTCTTTCAAGTTGAAAATGGAAGAAAAAAAAATACTTCTATCTTTGCAGTGTTTTTGAAAAAAAACCCAAACAAATGAACAAACAAACTAAAACAACAACCCTCCAAGAGCCCCGATTAGAACTTGCTTATTCAGCACCGAGTTAATATTTCTGAGTATTAAAAAGGGTCATTCTGGCTCAGAAAAACAGTCCTGCTGAGTCAGCATTCTGTTTCACACGGGTCAAACACAAATTAAGACTGTGGTGATTAGTATGAGGTGTTTCCCTGGCATTGCTGTGGATGGAGAAGAGTCCAGTGTCTCATAATTGAACCCCATCAGCTTAACTTTTGGCAGAAGTCTCCCCATATGATTTATGGCAGTGTATCTATAAATATATTTATTTATATACAAGTTAATAGGTATTTCTATGCCATAAAAACCAAAAAGCTTCATCTTTTAGTCCCATTATTCTTTATGGTTTTTTGCAAGTTACGTTCTTTCTTCTGCTTCCTTGCACCGTAGCACCAGTGCAATATTTTTCTGGGGCTCTGCTTTCCATCTCTCAAAATATTTAGAGGAGGAAGCAGGGAAAAGAAACTGAGACTTGGTGAGGTGAAGGAGGAACCTTCAGAAAAATTCATTTCCTTTACCATTTAATCTTTTATCCTGTGTGAGGAATGTCAGCATTGCAAAGGAAAACAACATTTGGGTCACAGATTGCTTTTTATTTTGTGGATTTTTGCAGTAAGAGAATTCTTACTGCCTGTATCTCTCCTGCAGTAAAATTTGACTTTTCAAGAACTGTGGGCATTAAAAATACTTTTAAGGGATTTGGGGGTTTGTTTGTGTGTTGTTTTGGGGTTTTTTAAAGGTAATTGCTGTTTGAACAAATTTGGTCTCAGCCTGGCTCTTGGAAGCTGTACTTCAATTATTTATTTAATTTCTTGGCTGTTTGGTTGTTTCTGTCTTTCCTCATCAGCAAAAATAGGCCCCTCAAGATAAAATCAGAATGTAAACAAACTCCATTGGATACCCCAAATGTTATTTCCTGCTTAACATTTAGATTAGTTTGTGTGTGTGTGTGTAATGGGGAAAAATGATAAAGCATAGGAGCAAAAAATTAAATATGTGAGGAAAAGCCACCCAGAGGATTCCTGTATGGAAAGTCTTACACAGCTGTGGGCCTGTGGTCAGGAACAATCTCTTTTCAAAGTATCTGAAGTTAAAATCGGTTCTTATTGCTTAGTAAAACACCAAAAGTACCAAAATAAAATGAGGAAAGTGCTGGTTTGATATCCCACTTTGGGGCATCTCCT
>JAOXXN010000001.1:116892544-116911822 GCA_026770055.1 Myrmophylax atrothorax | reverse complement strand
CCAGGGATGGGGAATCCACCCCCTCTCTGGGCAGCCCATTCCAAGGCCTGAGCACTCTCTCTGCAAAGAAGTTTTTTTCTGCTCTCCAACTTCAATTTCCCCTGGCAGAGCTTGAGCTGTGCAAGCCAAAGTGTGCTCAGACTATGACTGCATTTGGGAGGCAGATTTCCACAGGGCTCAGAGCACACCCCACAGTGATGCTCTTCCAAAGTCAAGTTCTACTTACTTTTGCACGCAGCAGGTCTCCTCCTGTGAGCTTGGAAAGGTCCAGGCTGGGAAGACCTGGAGAGAAGGAAAAAGGCAGTTCAAGTTCTCATCAGGTAAAACATCAAGCCCTGCTTTGAGGGGCAGTTTTCTTCATACCCTGTAGTTTCTCTTGCCCCTGTGCTCAAGAACAAATGTTTGGAGGCTGCACAGCAATCTTTCCATCTCCTCTCAAGCAGGACTCCATGGAGCCCAGTTTTATGGAATCCTGAGTAGACACACAGCCAGGGCAGCACCAAAGCTCCAGGAGAGCTGAAGGATATGGGGAAGCTGTGGAGAATTCAGAGAGGAGCAGAGGGGACACAGGAGACAGACAAGTGACTGTGCCACGTGCCCAGCATGAAGCATGCCAAAAGTTACAAAATACAGACTGGGAAGCTGAACAAAACCCCCACAAATCCTTCATGTACAGGAGCATCCCAGTGCATACAATTACAGTCTCTCTTGCCAGACATTTTAAAAGCCAGTTCCCATTGGAAAGTGGATGGTAAGAGAAAGATAATGGCACATGGGCTTAATTACATGGCATATATTAGAGATAAATGGCACTTGTGTTTTCCAAAGAAAATAATCATAATCACTGCAGAGCCTTCAGAATCTTTAATTGCCTTTGAGTAATTATCCATTTCTCCATACACTATGTTCAATTTAATTTGTGCACCAATTAACAGAAATAAAATGCAAAAGTAAAAATAGTCAGGTTTTCTCTTTAATTATTTATTGAAAGTTGGGAAGATAAATCATCCCAGATTTTAAAAGCTGTTTTCCTCATCCTAGTTATTATATTCCTGATGTTTATTTGCATTTACTGTTGTTACTACAGAATCACCTTGTGAATTCACATATTAAGAAAGACAGCTATTACCATTTTCTTGGTTTTATAAATCAGCAATAAAGATATTCTGCATCAGTGTGTTCTTCATTCATTTTTATGCTGCTGACACCACTTTAGTTTTTAATTGTGATACTATTTTGTGATGCACTGGTACCATCACTGGAAAATAAAATAATGAAATCTTCACAACATGAGATTTTGCACAATTAACTGCTCTCTGAGGAGCAAGGCAGAAGCTGCCACTTGAGTGTGACAGTGAGAAAGTACATGTTTTAACATATCATAGATTAGCTATATTTTTGTATGGACTTTTTGTTTTTAAAACATGAGGTGGAGTAAATCCAGCAGAGTACTCGAGTGCTTTCCACAAAATGTGTCTCCATTCCTTTCTCCATAAACAAAACCCACTGCAGAATGGAACTCCAAAAATAAAACCCCAAAGCCACAGCAAATATTTGTAATGGATCATTCCATTGTCTCCCAAACAGCACAATGTATGGAACATAAAATATCTATGGAGCAAAACCAAAGTGAAGATCCTCTCTCTGTGGAGGAAAGAAATAAGAAATAACCTTTCCTCCCTTGTGTGTGAAATTGGACTTGATACATTATTCAGTAAACTCCTGAAAAATTTCTAGGTATTAATGGCAACCCAGTGAAATGCTGAACTTGTTAATTAATACCAAGTAAAAGTTATTGAATACATCCTAATGGGACATACTGTTAAAATGATCATTAAAGGAAGGTCACACCCTACCTGTTTGCCAGATCTTACACTAAGGAGGGTTGGGGTAAAATCACATCATATGGCTGTAAAATTAATATAGGAACCACAGAGATCAATCAGCAAAAAAGTATCAAAAAACCCTTTTAGGAAGTGACACAAATAAAAATGAAAGTCAAGGAATCAAATTCTGAATTCTCAGCTATCTTATCAAGGAAGAAGTCACAGATGGCCCATTGAGGAATCAATTATGGATGCAAAGTTCGTGATCCAAAAGCTTTGTGCCAGTGAGATGAATCTTAAAGGTATGAGAAATGATGGTAATGTTAGGAGGGAGATCCATAGCACAGGAGAAAAGATCAAGTGAAAATGGCCCGTAGGATGGAGCCTCACTCATTTTTCACAGCTGCTACAGAACACACAAAAATTGCCTTTTTATCCCCCTTCCCATCCCACCTCCAGCTCCACAGGTGGAGCTTTTTCTGCATCCTGAGACTGCCTCAAACAGATGTGATGTGAATGTGCTGTTGGGTAACAGCCATCAGCTTTGCTAGTCTTTCTCTGTTTTCCAGGGACATTTGGTCAGGCCCAGGCCAGGAACTGAAGAAATGCCCTCTGACAAACTATTTCCCTGCACTTGAATATAACCAGAACTGGGAAAATGTTCTTTTTCAGGTTATTGCACCAGCTTAAATGGTCTGTTAGAAATGTGTTTGCTGCCACCTGAGCCCCTGTTGGAGTCACAAGTGAAATGATCATCCAGATCACACTCAGTAGTGATGGAGAAGCTCATTGCCAGCAAAACTCTCTCTTCCCAAAGGTGGGACACAAATATGTTCACTTGGCAATGCTGACAGTCATGGAAGAGCATCCATCCAATGAGCAACCAAATGTTTTCTGCAGGGACATCTGTGTACCTTCTCTGGGTGGGAAACCTTTCTCTGTGAAACTGGTGGGGTCCTGTAGCACAGATATTCAAATATCCTCAGAGAATGATGGCAACTTGTGTAACAGCAACACTTGTGTAACAGCAAAGCTACAATTTTCTCTTTCCCTGACACAATTTTAAGGTGCTAATATTAGTAAAATCCATTTGGAAGTAAGTAGAGTTGACAAGGATGAAACATCAGATGACTCTCTTCTGTAGAATGGAGAAAATGAACTGGTAAGAATGTTATTCTAATCTGATTCCTCATGTTTCTTTTGTGTAGTCACAAACTTCTCCCTAAATATAGTTACAAATTATTTTTTGAATCAGCTTCACCTTTTTTCCTTTACAAAACACTCATGCATGACAATAATGTATTTCCATAGACTGGAAGAACAATTTCAGCTTTGCAATTTGAACTCTGTGAAAAGGCATAGCCCCCATTCTAAGGCTTTATTTCACTTTTCTCCAAGCTTACATTGCTTTAAAACAGCATGATAAATAACAGAGGGTTGACTGCAGTGTGTCTGAAAACACTGACACTGCCTCTGACAGGATGGATAGGGGGTTTTCCCTATTCAGTAATATCAGTTACCATTAACTATTCTCCCACTTCAGAGAAAACATTTTGGAGTCTTATGGTAAAAACCAAGTTATGTAAATAATGAGGACACAGTCCAGGAATACCTAAAAGACTTTCAGTCAAATGCTCCCTCACAAGGCTATCACAAGGTTAGAGGAATTCCATACACACCTACACAGACTGTGCAGAAAGGAAAAGTATCATCAGGAAAGAATGAGGACAACCCTTAAAAGTTCTAACATTAATAGAAATGTTAAAAAACGAGAAGCAAGAGCAATGCCACACATAGTTCCTGTTTCCTTCTTCATTCATTTGTATAAACCCAAAGTAAGATTGCAGAAATGCTGGGAAAGTTGCTTATGAAAGATTCCAGTCGACCTCAGCATTTGCTAAATTTTCCAGGCATTTTTTTACACTGTGGAATGCTTAATATTCATTCCATCAGAAATTTTAATCTGTTTTAATAAATCTATCCAGACCTGATTATCAATTCTGAAATAGCATTTGTGGATAAATAAATGAGTTGCTGGGTTTGATTTTATTTTGATTTTATGCAGTACTGGTGGTGACTGACTGGGGAATAGTTTGGGAGCAGACAGGACTGGAAAAATAACAGAAAACAGACCCTTTTTATAGGAAGCATATTTTGTTATACAATGAAATCTGAGCAGGATTTTCTTCCGGCGAAATTGCCTGAACACCACATTGCTTGTTTTTATCCTCTCTGACAAAGGTAAGCGTGGTTGTTTACACCTTATGAATAGCTAGAGACCAACAAAAAATATTTCCAAGTCTGGGCAGCTAATTTCCTTTCCACTCAGAAGGTGCTGTGTTGTAAAGCCCCACCATCAGCTGCCGTTCAACAGCAATAGATTATTGCTGCTGCTCAGCAAAAAGAAAAATATGTCATTTCTGCACTCTTGCAACTGCTCCTGCTTTCATTGCCTGGTTTCTTCTACCACAGAAATCCCACCTGTTCTGCAACATTCTGAAAGTACTAAAAGCTGAGAACATACAGCACTGAACAGGGACCTTCTGTCATTTCCACGAGCCAGAATAAAATCTTTTAGTGGAAAAGTTTAGGAAGCCTCAGGCTAACAGAATAGAAAATAAACCCCTGGAGCTTGAGTTAGGTTTGTGGGAACAGAACATGAGCAAAGCCCACAGAACTGTGGATGGCATGTGGTAACCTGGGTGTAAAGACACACACAAACCATCCAGGCAGCTTCCAGTGTAAGAGTTTAATCATTTAATGCAAAAGGTTTTACTCCAGGAGGTCGAATCTTAAAATTAAAACATTGAATGAATATTTTTAGAGGATATAACAAGTGATACCGGGGTTCTTGCACTGAATAACACCAGCTGCATTAGAAAAAAAAAAGAGTTAAAAAACAACAACCCCAACACATATTTGTGTTTCTATCTAATTTTAGTTTCTGAAGATGTCTGATTGCATATCCTCATGAAAAAATCCTTAAAAATAAAAAAAAGATATATGGGACGATTTGTTTAACTGTTTTATTTCTGGGTGATTGTTTCTATTCCCTTAGGATGAGTTTTACTAAGAACTTTACTAAAAAGAGTGTAGAGTTTTCTATCTCTGGTTTTACTCCTCTTTACTCCCCACATCCCTGAATATGGTTTTGTTCTTCTCAACTTCCACCATTCCTTGGGAAAGAAAAAAAAAAGAAAAGCCTAACCAAACTAAACCAAAACACCAACAAAACACATTCTCCCAGACCTGGAGAGTAATAAACCCATAAATACTTAAGGTGTTCTTGGTACTAAAGTGCCCCCAAATTCTGTTTCTCTTAACCTATCATATAGTACAGCCCACAGATATGTCCTGATTGCAGAGTTAAGAATAACAAACTTTCCTGTTTTTTTCCAGGTTTTGTACTGGCCATAGAGCCCTCTATGCTCAATAATATTCTCTTTAGAGTAATCTGCTCTATGCTCACTAATTTAGAGTAATCTGACACTGTTATATCACCCCTGTGGCCTGATTTCTCCTTCCTAGAGACTCTACATATACCACAGTATTTACTAGGTGAGTGTAGCCAGGTTGGGGCCATAAATCTTCATAAAACTTGCAGCCAGTACTGAAAAAATGCCAACTGCTCAACAGAGAGAGAAAAGGTCCCACTCAACCAAGGGAAAAGGAGGGAGAGGAAAAAACTCCAAAACCCAAAGTAGCAAGTTTCTTATATTATACAATATAAAGACAATTAAAAACAGAGTATGATATAATGCATAGATATACAAATGTGAGGAAAACCAAACTAACAACAACTACCGAGTCACCCAACCAAATAATACAGATTGCAACCACCCAAACCCCACAAAACCTCCCAAAAACTCTTCCAGAGAAAACTCCCAGCAAGAGAGGAGAAAATGAGCAAGCAAATGTTCCCTCCCTGGGTAACAGAGCGGGGATGGGGCAAGGCCTGAGCTCGGCAGGGCAGGGCAGGGCAGGGCGGCCTCAGGGGCTGGGGCAGAGACCAAAAGGGACAGAAGCTCCACCTCCCCCTCTTTTTATACTTCTTGACACTTCTTGATGTTGTCAGATGATACGAAATACCTCTGGTTGCTTAAGTCAAGTGATGCTTGCCCCTTCTGATCTATGTCACACCCTTTGGGCCTGTGAAATTTAGGCCTAACTGAGGCCTAAAGCCAAAACTACCACAGACTTTTTGAAAATAGAATGTTTTCAGCTTCCATGCTCAGCAACGTTGCCCAAACACAGTCCAAAAGACTCAGTGTGGGAAAGGCAGAAAAATAAGTACCAACATTTTCCAGGACATCAAATAATCTAGTGTTTAAATCTCATTTATGACTTTGAAATACTTCTCTGGTCAATGCTGAAGTCAGTTGGGTCACTTGTGGAAGCTACAGCTGTCATTTTCTTGTTAGGCTGGTCTAAATGAATGTATTTCTCTTGAAGAACAGTCAGAAACATGTAACAACTCTACACTTTATATCAGCCTTAGAAAACACCTTCCTTGAGACAGGTTAAGCACAGCAAGATCCTTGAAAAGAGTGGAGAAAACCACAAGATAATGCCATGTGGGAGGAAAAAATAAAAATATACAATATGCAAAATGGATAAAAATTCCATTTCAATATTAAATAATTTCAAGTTTTCCTGCTTTGTTATATTGTTGCTTCTTGTTTAGTAACAACTGTGCTGTTGCTGGGATAGAATTGGTACCATGCCTTTGGTGGAAAGCCTTACTCTATTGTATTACACAAGCTATTAAAAAATAAACAAACAAAAAACCCCACCAAAACAAAAAAAAACCAACCCACCAAAAAGCAAGATTAAACTTTGGTGGGAACTAGAGTGGCCCAGCAGAGTTTGAAATTATTAATTTCTTTTTTTCCCTGTTGGGCTTGGTCTACAAAGTTATTGAGTATTTAGTCATTAAGCTTCACTATCTTCTCCCTCGTGGGAATCTGGAGACATTATTATCCATTTTCCTTTCAGCTGCCTCTTGGGTTCCAGCTCATTCACTGCACAGCCACCAGCCAGCTCGAGCCTCCTGTGCTTACCCCAAGCAGTCTATAACATTGAACACAACAGCCACAGCACAGGCCAAAAGCAGCAGCTCTCCCAGAGACCAGACAAGGCAGGAAACACAGCTCGCAATAACCAACCTCCTCAGCTTGGCCTTCAAACCCCCTGAGCAGCTGAGCCCAGACTTTATATAAGAAAGGGGAGTGACAATCCAAACATCTGACTCAACTCACTTTAGAGGGCCAAAGATATATATATTTCTTCCAAGGTTCTTTCTTGAAGGTTCCCCCTGGGGGTCAGGTGGTTCCAAGAGAAACAATCAAACCGAGGCAAAGGGTTTCCACACAAACACACACTTACTCTCCAGAATAATTTGGGATTGCGTCTCCTGGCCCATTAGCGAGCCCCATGGCTCCCAATGACCTCATCCCTCTCTGCCTCACTCTTGGGTGAAATGCTCCCCTGTTACACAGGGTCTCCAACTTCCAGGGAGTTTTAAGAGCCTAAAGGACTGAAAATGATCCCTCTGTAATTCCACCCCTCCTGAATACAAGGCACACCATTTCATGCAGCGGTTTCTGCTCACAGTCCATAAACCCACGAGTGAATTAGAATTTGTTCTCCTTTCCCTGTTCTCCCATGGGACACTCAAACCTGGTCAAGATGCTCCAAACAGTGTGGATTTCACCACTGCTTATTCATTACAAGGCTGATATTTTTTAGTGCTGTGAAGGGACTCCTTTCAAAGTGCGTCCTTTGCTTCCAGTCCTGCTTCAGACAACAGAGGTAGGACCTGCTGAGGACACAGCCCTGGCTGTGGGACTGTAATATAGAAGTGGCTTTCTTGGTGTTACAGTCATATAAGTAGGTAAGGATTCTACCAATCCTGCACATGTGAATAAAAACTTCATCTCTCTGCTACCATAATAAAGCAAGTAGAGCAGAACTGGTCCTTATCTGATTGATGTAAAAAAAAGAAAATTATGAGCTGTAACCTCCTTGTTTCCATCTCTGATTTAACAACTATTATAACCATCATGATGTACATAAAACTTAGTGAAATAAATAGTGGGAATTCTTATTTTATCCCAATTTAGTTGCAGAGCTCAAGGAGTTGAAAAAGAAATGGTTGTGGGTGTGATGGAGCATCAGATGGACAATTACATCCAGAGCCAATGCCAAAAGTCCTCTAACAACACACATTTTTTTAAGGAGGAAAAATTATGTTTCCCTAAAGCTGGAATTTAGATGGTTTTAGCCTTTAACATAAGACCATTTAAATGGTAAAGTCGGTGTAGTTTTGCACTGCATTACAAATATCGCCCATCATCCTTCTTTTCCTGTTCACTGTGAGCCCAGAGCAGCTGAGATCAGTGGAAGGAGTGGTGTACTTCAATATATTAAATTAATTGCTTCTATACACATTGTTCTCCCCGAGTTTATAACTAATTTGCCTCTGGGTCCTGCACCACCTGCTCCCTCTTGTACCTCATTTTCCCTCCTGCATGGCTCAGAAGGCAGAACACAAAAGGGAATCAGAGCCTGGGACTTTGCTTGAGAGCCATTAAGCAGGTTCTAAGAGATAAAGGGAAGTATGGAAACATGTTATTACAGAGGTCTTCTCAAAGATAACAGGAAATATCTCTTGTAAAGGGAATGTACTTCAGCACCTTGCATTACTCTAAATCAAACTTAACAACCCTTCCTCATAAATCACTGTACTACAGACAGCTGGAAGAAATGCAGAAGGGTGAATGGGAATGAATTTCTTGTTAAACAAGAAATCCCCACAAAATGCTTTGAAAAGTCTCTCCATCCACACCCCTGTGTGGGCTCATATTTTATATAAATCACACATTCACACACAACAAACACACCCACTTGATATTTCCTTTCAGAGTCAAAAGATTGGTTGTCTGCTCTTGAAAATTCCCTCCTCCATACTTCTGGGGAAGAAAAAAAGGTTTCTAGACACTTGCCAAAACTGAATAGAATCAAGTGGGAACATTTTAATACTTTGAGTAAGAGAGGAACTTCCCTTTATATGAGGGAGTCAATGTTGAACTCAGAGAAGTATATCCACCCACCTGCTGCCAATGTTTCGTTTCTCTGTTGTATCCTCATTTTAATGTGAGAACTGACTGAGCACAGAAGCAAATTATTCACCAGTCCCTCACTATTCATTGAATTAAGCTCTTTAGTGAAGTCATCAAACAGCCCAAGTAACCAGCAATTTAATGAAAACCATCTAAGTTAATAATTTCAAATAATACTATCCTATTTATTTACCATTTCTTGAAAACCTGGCCATTTTTGCCTTATGTAGCTCTTGTTAAACACGAAGAACATAAAACTCAGTGACACCTAATTTATTCTCAATATATGCAGTACAGCAATACTATATTTGACTCAAGTAGCTGTCAAACTGTCCCACCTGGCAGCATGCAGCATCACTCTTATTTGACGTGTACACACAAATAAACTATTCAAAGGACAAAGCAAAACTAACTTTTGAAATGAAAGAATATGAAGTGTGAAATCAAATGAATTTTAACTAAAATGTGAGCTTGCATACAGGAGGCATCTGCATTTCCCCTTCAGTTTGTTTTGTTTTGGTTTTTTTTGTAATTGGTTGGAGGTTTGGTTTGTTTGGTTTTTATTTAAGATTACTTATTTGGAACATCAACACAAAAGCTGCCTGGAGCACAGAACTCCACACCCATCTACCACCCACTCAAATGCCAGTTAAATCCTTGGCAATGCTCGAATCCATTTCCATTTTTCTTTCACAGGCACAAGCACAGTCTCTGCAACTCAATATTTTTAGATGTTCCTGGGAACTATTCCAGCATCCTACTGTGAGAAACAATACCTGCAGTGCCTTAAGGAAGGAGAGCAAGACCATCCTCCAAGCAAGGCTAAGCAGATGTGCTGCTCTTGCAGGAGAACCTTCCTTGTTAGGACTCCAAGATGGTGGTCAGCTCAATGGCATCAACTCCCTTGGGATGACCCCAGAGCTGACAATGGCACCATCAATTCCTGTTTCAGACCCAGAATTTCAGTTGCTGAAGAACATAGAGGAAAGTGGAAGTGAAAAGGACTTCCTAGAGAGAGTGCAGCAAAGGGCTCTGAAGGTCATTGAGGGACCACAGCATCTGACTCGGGAGGAGAAGTTGGGACTGCTGGGATCACTGAACTCTGAAAAGACTCAGGGGCATCTTATCAGCTGGATAAATGTGACAGGAGAGTGCAAATAAAATGGAGCCAGGCCTTTTTCAGTGGTGCCCAGCAAAACTCCAAGGAGCACAAGTTAGAATACAGGAAATATTCAAGTATGGGCTTGTGTTTTGGAATTTCGTGGGGTTTTTTTGGTTGCGAGTTTTTATTTGGTTTTTGGTTGGTTTTGGTTTGTTTGTTTGATGTTTCTGTAATTTTTTCTTTGGATTTGTTTTTTGTTTGTTTTTGTGAGTGAGCAGATACTGCCGCAGGTTGCCCAGAAAGGCCATGAAATCTCCATTCTCAAAATTACTGCCCTGATCATCCCCCTCCTACTGACCCTGTTACAGGTTTAGTGTTGAGCTTGAGGAACTCCAGAGGTCCTTTGCTGCTGCCAAAATGTCGTGATTCTGTGAACTACCCTCTAAAACAAATGTGTTTGAGATTTTCTCCCATGTCTAATCCTGCTGTACTTGTTATAAATCCAAATGGAAACTTCATGCACTGACTCAACCAACCTGGCATTTTTTTCTCAGCACTGCACTCCAAACCAACCCTAACAAACACCCATTTATGGAGTTATATTTATGTCAGCTCAATATTTAAGACTTCCTCTTTATCCCCATCCACTGTCCCAGGCAATGTTTATTTATAAATAAATATTTTTTGCATTTAAAAAAACTAGAGGGAAAAGTAAAGATTACAAAAAATATAGATAAAAAGAATAAATAATTAAAGGAAAAGAGGAAAAAAAAGATTAAAATAATAATAAAAGAAAAAGTAGATAAAATATTAAACCTTATAGAATCAGGGAAAAGTAGGAAAACCTCACTGTACAATCAATTTTAAAACTAAAATTTTATCAGATTTCAAAACTTTCTGCTTCCACCCTGGAGGTAAAAACATTGCACTGTGCAATTCTGCCCACTCCAGGCATATCCATGCCGAGTTTGGGGCTGGCCGAGTTCTCCAGTAGGAACCACCATCCTGCTTACACTCCCTAAAACTCTGTGAAAGCTGCACTTCAGTTGGAGAACAGGAGTAGGGGAAAAGCAAAATTATCAAAATAAA
The DNA here is from genome assembly GCA_026770055.1 of Myrmophylax atrothorax. Taxonomy (NCBI): domain Eukaryota; kingdom Metazoa; phylum Chordata; class Aves; order Passeriformes; family Thamnophilidae; genus Myrmophylax; species Myrmophylax atrothorax. The sequence goes on along the minus strand of JAOXXN010000001.1, from coordinate 116,900,684 downwards.
AAAGTCCTTGTATCTACACATGTTTTTCCCATTTATTTAACCTTAAAACCCATCCTGTAAAAAAACTTATGGTCAGATGAAGGATTCTGAAGCAAAGCTTAATAACCACGAAAGCACTTGCAGCTCTTACCTCACTTTATTTTTCCAAGACAGGCTATGAATACAAATTAAACCTTCCCATAGCTCAGCAGCCCTAAGATTTCTAGATTAGCTTTCTACTTTCACAAAGCTCTGCCCACCCTCTCAAAGACACATTTCCTCCACAGCTATCCCAGTTTCCTCTTGCACATCACATCTCCTCAGATGTCCTTTCCCTGCAAGTGCTTTTAGGAGCATCTCCTCATTTCCACTGTTCCCTAACTTCCCACTGCACAAAAGGTCTTTCCCAGCAGCCTGGCCCCAGGCTGGAACACCCAGCAAGGGAGAAAAGGCTTGAGAACAGAATTGGGGCACCAGTGATAAAATATCCTTTCATTTTGGAGCAGTTCATTCTTTACACAAGATGTCAAGAAGGATTTGCCCTGCCAGGCACCTGTTGAGGGGAGCTCACTGTGCTTTGTCACATCCTTTGGTGGCTCTAAAAGACTCCCAAATCTTTATGTGGCTTTTCCATAAAGAGAAAAGAACTTCTGGTCAAAGCAACAGCTGGATTGAGTTTTCCCACCATTTTTGTGAACCTTCCCTTCCTAGAATACGGTCTCATACTCCTCTTTTTCAAAGCTATCTTGCAGGGTCTCAACTTCATTTACAGCAGGTATCTTAAACAAAGGCTTCCCATTAAAAAAGAACTGAGTTGAACATCAGTAAAATGTACCTCTTGCACAGGTGACTGGGGTGAGACAGGACAGATAAGTAAAGCAAAGCAAGGAATTAGTTCAGCACTTCCCATGGGCAGGCAGGTGTTCAGCCACCTCCAGCAGAGCAGAACCCCATCACACAAAATGGTTATTTGGGAAGACAAACTCCCCTTCCTCCTTTCCCCCCCCCACTTTATATACTGAGAATGGTGTCATATGGGATGGAATATCCCTTTGGTTACTTTGGGTCTCCTGTCCTGGCTGTTTCTCCTCCCAGCTTTCCATACACCCCTCACCTGCTTGCTAGCATAAAAAGCAGAAAAGTCTTGGCTGTGTAAGCCCTGCTCAGCAGTAACAAAAACGTCTCTATTTTATCATCACTGTGTTCAGCAGAGATCCCACAGACAGCCCCACACCAGCCACTGGGAAGAAAATCACCCCAGCCAAACCCAGCTACACCATGTCTTTGCTCAGGGACCTTCTGCCTCCACCCACTCCTTGGATTTTATTCTCGCCTTAGGCAGAAACTTTGATTGCTTTCCTGCCAGGCTGTGCCACTTTTTGTGAGGGTCCTGTTGTATCAGAGATGACACTTTGGATTCCTCTTGGAGTCACATGTGCTTGACTTTACAGTCCTTAAGATCCAATAAACCACAAAGAGTCTTCCTTCATGGGGTTATGCTCAAATACCCAAGCACATCTGTTGCTTCTTTCTGTTGTTCTTTTATGTTCTGTACTTATTGAAATAAAAGATAAACAGAGCTCTGGATATCCTTTTAAGACAACACAAATTATGTACAGTCAGTTTTTATTCATGGGAAAACAAACCAAGGTTTCCTTAGTATTGTCAAAATTAGGAGAAATGTTTTTAGAGATGTTACAACTATCTCTTTCTGGCAGAGCACAAAATTGTTTCCTCAGCATTTATTTGAACAAAAATCTGTTTTCAATGGAGCCACATCTTCACTTGTCTGATTCATGTAGCCTGAGCAATATCATAGAAGATAGACTTCTTTTTTCTTTCAAATAATAGCAATAATAAAAAGGGCTTTGTTTTAAGACCTGGCCATGAGCCAAGCCATATCATGTTCAAAGTTTGTGGAAAATATCACGAATGCACAAAATCCAGACACAGTATATCTTTCACTGATTTTAGCTTTAAATTTTGTCTTGTGCATTTAGGAAATGAGGAAAGGAGCTCAGATAATAAGAATAAGGAAGAACAGAAATTTCCTAAGATTTCACCAACAGGTTAAGCCTTTCTTAATTAGGATCATCCCTTTGCACATCATTTAGGTACTCCATAAGGGATGGAGTTAAGTTGAATATGCTGCATGATTTTTCCATGACTTCAGATTTTCTCAGAGCTCAGAAAATCATTCTCTTTACCTAAAGCTGTATATGTAACACCAAAGCTCTTCCACTCATTATTCTTCATTTCTAGAGGTGTCACTCACCCTGAGCCCCTGACTTTTCATCTCTGCTTCACATACCTGAACTCTGAAGGCATTTGTTTTCTCCTCTTCCCCAAACTGCCAGGAACAAAGTTTAAACCTTTAACTAGCAGCTGTACATAAAAAATTGGTTACTTTTAAGCACTGGAGGAGTCACAGTGAATCAGTGGGGCTTGTCACTCACTTAAACACCTGGGACACCATTTTATGACTGGGATTTCCTACCTGGTGCTCAGGTGCTGAGCAACATTAGTCCCATGGACTTCAGGAACCAACAGTTTATAGAGTTGTGAGCCTTAAGATCTGTGTAGCAAGTGCTGATGTTTGAAATATTCCATCCCATTAGAAGGTACGTATCCTTTCCTCCAAAGTTCTTTGCTGGGATGGAGATGCAGCTGTAAAGAGAAAAGCTACTCCTGATACAGGATCTCAGGCAACAACTAACTGTGGACAAACAATGTGTATTTATACACTTTATAACTTTAGGCCTAGAAAAAGTGGCCTAACCAAAGCTCATCTCCACACCTGGTTTGATAACCGTGGCCAACCGGCATCTTCTGATATGGTCAAACAAAAACAAAGTCAAAGAGATTTCAAAGGCATACACCTTCCTCCAAAGGTGTGCTCAAATTGGAACACCAGAACCATGATACTGTGGATAGTGAATGTCCCAAGTGTTGTTCTGCTCTAATTGCCCACCAACTGTCACAGCTCCACATCGCCATTGCTGCTCTCAGTGAAGTTCATCTTCACGAGGAAGGCAGCCTTAAAGAACTTGGTGCTGGCCACACACTCTACTGGTCAGGCAAACCCAAACCCAAAAGTCGCAATGGTTGAGTGGTTCTCCAGGTCCAGGACTTGGCCTGTTACCTAGAGAGGTGTGCTCCCCTCCCTGCCCCCGGCCCTGTGGCCCCCAGGGAGCCCACAAGGACCCCACGGAGACCATAGGAGAGGGATGAGAGAGAGAGAGTTTATTGATAAAGAGTCAGGATTTATATGGACCCTGGAGGGATCCAAAATCTACAAATAGGAAACAAAGGGGGCTTGGCTGTGTGCCAATGGGAATTAGGGGTTTACATCCAATAGAAAGGGGGTAGATAACATCCATTTTGCAACTTCCCTCCAGCCCCCTGGATAGTAGCTATCTCAAGGAATCTTGGGAAGGAGAAGCAGTGACTTTGCAAAAAAAAAAAATAGAAACCATTTTGTATATTTAAACAACATTAAAAACCTCATTTGTTAAGGCATTAGAATCAGCTTCTTCATTTTCTTCACAAGTCCATTTCTGACAGGACTTTTTCCATTCCAGATATTGCAAGTTGATTCCTACAGGAAGTCACCTTTCAGGAGTTGGCTTCATGATTAAAAACTCCATCACCTCCTGTCAAAGGGTTCCTTCAAGGAATATTTCTCACCCTACCAACACAAAGGTTTGGGGAGTTGAAGTGCCAGGACTGAGAACAAAGGAGTGCTTGGTGGCTCCAGATTCCAACTGAATGGTGGGGCAGAGGTGAGAAAACAGATTCAATGCACCTGTGAGAGGGAGAGGCTTTTCCTGGGAGCTGCTTCACTTTGTCTGGGGCACCTGCTGAGGAAAGTCACTGTTTTGCTGAGCTGGTGAGAGCTCCTTCTGGATCTGCTGTTCACCTTCCCCCCTCCATCTCTGGGCACCCCGAGCTTCAGAGAGAGAGAGAGGGGTCACAGCTGCTTTGGGATACACTGCAGACCTTTTCTTCCTGGGGACCAACTTCGACTGCAGGGAGATTTCTGGAAATTACCACCACTCCTCAACTCCCAGCATTTCCTTCTTTTGAACAAAGGAGAAGAAGAGAGAGAGAGTCTGCTCTTCCCCCACAGGAAAGGCTCCATCCTGCACCACGTGAGTCATTCACTCCCTTGTCTCTGCCTCAGTGGGAAAAGACTGAGAATTCCCCTTGCAGCCAGCTGAGGTGGGACACTGCCACTGTCCTTAAATATAACTGCACCAGGGGGAACCTACAGGGTTTGGGGGTTGGGTTTTTTTGGTGCTGGGGGAGTAGTTTGCTCTGGTCTCTTTATAGTTGTATCTGTCTATCTATCTATCCATCCATCTATCTAGTAGTTAAGAACAGTTATCCTTCTTATATACATTTTCTAAGTGAAGTTTTGGGGGTTTGGTTTTTTTGTTTGTTTGTTGGTTTGGTTTGGGGTTTTGTTGGTTTTTTTTTAATTTAATAACAGGTGACGTGGTTATTGAGGAGGAATCCTCTCCTCTGCTCTTGGTAAACATTTTGGTTTCCCTCTAACTAAGACAGATATTAAAGAGCACTGGTGCCAAGACAGAACCCTGAGGGACATCACCTGGCACTGTCCTCCACCTGGACATAGAGCCATTGACCACCACATGGCACATATTAAAAGGAAGGTGGAGCTACTATGAGTGTTACCAGGCTTCATGTAAGGGCGGTGAATGTAGGGAGGTCACCCAGTCAGTGAAGTAAGACTGCTGCTCCCTCTTCATAGTGGCACTAAGTAGGACCCCCTCAGATGTCATACCAACATTCTGGTTAGAAAAATCCAACAGCCCGGGTTTGTCTTAAACCTGAGAATGAATCCTGATGTCCTGAAGGCTTTTGGCTCACTTACAATGCAGAAAACAACCCTTTCTTGAGTGAAGGGTTGTTAGAACTGCCATGAACAAATCACCCAGTACAGATCTGTTGTGCTGACTGATTAATACAACCCATGTTCATGTGCTTTATAGCCTTTTGTGGGTAGTTTGAGCTGCAGAATAGACTCATTTGCTCAGAAAGATGAAAATCCTTCACTTTGATGTGCAAGTTAAGCTATAGATCCCAGTCCTTGCAGCCTCTGCACCAGCAAGCTTCACAGCAAGGGTTTCTGTGAAGGTCTGTTGCAGCCTGTGCACATGGGAGGGTGGCAAATAGATGGTACTGTTATCACCTGCCTTTATTCATGGGAAAGGAATAAAAGCAGAGGTTATTGTGTTATGGCTTTCACTACAACTCACATTGCATATGCAGAAACAGAGGAAATGAAACCCCTTTGTTGGTTGTACCACAATCCAAGGAACTTTGCATTCTTCCTCATTGTCCCCCAGTGAGAAGACTGTGATAAGAATGAAAAGAAAGACTGTATTGCCTCAGTGTCAGTTTTTCTGACATGTGCTCAATGTTTCAAACTTATCAGACACGAAGGTGAAAGCCTTTCCATTACAGCTCCTTAAAAGCTTTGCAGGCAGGTTTATCCTGCCCCATCATGCTTGACAAGTGCTTGTAGCAGGTTATCTCTGTTGCTGAGATAAAAACATCCCAAAGGGATGTGAAGTTTAGAAACATTTGGACTGCTTAGTAACTAATTTACAATATCATTTCTCTTGTGGGGCATATTTCACTGTGAAGGCATTTCCAGTGTGTTGGGGACAGTGAAGGCATTTTTCGACAGCATTGTCACCTACACCCTGTGACTCAGGAGGAATTATTTTTTCTTTTTGTTGTTTTTTTTTTTTTTTACTGCAAAGATAGTAAAAAAATGACATAGGTTGCTCAGAGAGGTTGCGGAGTCCCCACATTTGTCCTAAGCAACCAACTGCAGGTGCACCTGCGGGGACAATTGGAAACAATGATCTGCAGAGCTCCCTTCCAACCTCAACCCCTCTGTAATATTGCATGTCTCTTAAAGACCTATTTCAGATCAAAATTTTTCCTCAAGCATCCACAGAGAATCTTTAGATGCTTTCCAGACCATCATACTTTTTCCTGCTGTATGAATGCAAGTCATGCATGCAGTGAAAGAGCAAGAGGAGCTCCCACATCAAATCTCGCTGCATATTAAGAGGGTGGGACAGAGTTTCAGTAAAGCTAAAAAACACTCATGGTTATAAAAATACTGGAATATGAACTGCCTATGAATAAAGTAATTGTGGAAGCTTGAAGATGATCACTGTCACAAAGGGAAGGGGTGTGCTTTGCCACCTGACTAAGTGAAGTCTTGGAAATGATGCCCACTGAGCTAGTAAAGAGAATCAAAAAATCATTTGGTACCATAGCAAAGGGCAGGTTTCACAAGCCCAAGAGCTTTTCAGCCCTCTGTTTCTGTAACAATTGCAAACAGATAAAGGAATAGACAACAAAGTTGTACAGCCACGGGATGACTCGATAATGCCTTTTTAATGGTTTGCCTCTGTATGAGATCAAATCTCCAAGAGGCTTCAAGCAATCCATCATTTTCATGGAAATCAATCTGCCACAGAAACGGTATCACCTCTCTTTAAATGTGCACATTTTTTACCAGTTTGCCCAACATATCCCTGCCCCCGAGGCCAGTCAGATGTGGGATAGGAAGAGCAAGAAATTCCTTGTTCCTTAAAACTTTTTATTGCTTGAGAAAGTGATTTGCTCTTTTTGTGTTAAATTTTATCAGCATGTTGTCATTTTGAACTTAGTACTGATAATGAGTGTAAAGATAGATAGTGGAACAAGAGATATGATTTTTGAGTCCAACACTAAAGACTTTTGAAAAATGGGTCCTTGTTTATAGTATTGTAAGGTGCAGACATACATGTGCCCTTTTGCATGTGGACATAATGTTTTAAGCTGCTTATATGAGATTTTACAGCTCCTTCTGAGAGATGAACATTGTCTTTCGAAAAGGAAAGTCCTCAAAAAATGCCTTGAAGTTCTCAGGTGCCCCTGCCTGTTTTGTTTTTAGAGCAAAGCAGCATTTGCAAAAATTGTATATAAAGGTGATGACCTCTTATAACCATTTGCTTGAAATGAAGCTGGATTTTAATGTTCCTGAGTATTGCAACCACCCTAAACTTATCATACAAAAAGTTTTGTGCTGTATGTGCATGATGATGATGATGATGATGATGATGATGATTCTAATCCCCAAGGTTTACTCAGCTCAGGGGAAAGGACATGGCAGCTGTGTTATGCTACACATAATGAACCTGCAGATGCAGATTTGAACCCAGATTTCAGTTCCAACCTGAAGAGATTTCAGTTTGCTTCTTCAGTGCCTCTTGATGAGCTCTGAGAACAACAGAAGACCTCTTCTCCTTTCCCTTGGCTGGTTGCCCAACCAATGTTGCTCACTCACAGCCCCAAAGACAGCTCTTGATTGTGTTTTGATGTTTCTGTCGACCTATTACTGTATTGACTGTGTGGCAGCCAAAACAGATCTTTGTGTTCTCATTTTCCCCCTGCACTCCTTCCACTCAATCAAACAGGCACATGAACTTCCCACCGAACAGGAGAATGCTTTTAAGCCACGGTGGTTCTCCTGGGAGCTGTGTGGTAAGAAATCTCTTTCCTCTTCACACAAACACACTTAGCTGACTGCTGAGACTTGCCTTTTTTTTTTTTGCTTTTCTGTCCTCTTGGTTTGTTCTGCTTCTCCCCACACTCAGAATGTTGCAGCCATCTTCACCTTGTTATGGAACTTACAGCTGTAAAAGACGATTTCCTCTGTGGCAGCTTCTTCCATCCTATCAAATATTTAGTGAGAATGATGTAAAGAACTGGATTTTTAATTTGGAGGAGGTTGCTGGGAATGATTTTTTTTCATAAGGTGTAACTTTGAGTTATCATCAGGTGACATTGCTGCAGAAATGGCATCCAAATATGTCTCCAAAGCACTTCTCATCCTGTGGGGAACATACAAAATTAGGTTGAGGTTTACCTGAGGTCTCTTACACAGCATTACATTCCCACAATGCCTCACATTTTTGCGCCACAAGATTCCAGTTATGAAACTTGAATTCTTGAGGGTTGCTGTGTATCAACAGAATTGCTTCATAGAGTCACAGAATGGATTGGGTTGGAAAAGACCTCTGAGACCATCAAGTCCAACCCTTGGGCCAACTCCAGTCCCTTTACCAGATCA
>JAOXXN010000001.1:116859422-116870525 GCA_026770055.1 Myrmophylax atrothorax | reverse complement strand
AAGGGACTGGAGTTGGCCCAAGGGTTGGACTTGATGATCTCGGAGGTCTTTTCCAACCCAATCCATTCTATGATTGTTATTTTTGTCCAAGTCCTACTTGCCAAAGAGGCATAGAAATGGGAAGTCAATATTGAAGAAATACTCCTTCCTTCTCCTTATGCAATCAAATTCTGTCAGGGATGGGTAAAAGTAAATAGGTAAAAAGGCAATTTTCAAGTTGTTAATTTGTTCTTATGTAAATGTTTCTCCTCAGGTTTCCTGGCATTGCACTTAAAGGCAAGAAATATAAACCACTCTTTGAATATTTTATTCAGGTAAGATTAACAAGTTTGGAGTTTGATATAGGATGCAAAGACAAAAATAAAAGCCATTCTCAGTACTGATCCTTTATATTGAAAAAGTCTTGTGTTCTAATAACAAATTCCATGTTGTACTAAAGTACTTTAAAATCCTAGTGAAAGGTGGAAAAACAAAGTGCTGACTTTTTTTCTGTATTTTTTCCTTTCAGTTTTAAATAAGAGTCAGAACTGAGTAATAAATATAAGTTTGATTTCAGATGGCAGAGAAATTTTCAGCACACATTAATAAATAGGCAGTGTTGTCTCAGCTTCTCATCTGTTGAGCTGCTGTTGTCAGTGTATTAAGTCCCCAAGTTTTGCCTTCACAGGGGTGACTTTGGCTGTGAATAAGTCACAGACTTGTCATCGTTTTCACTGAAGAGTTAAAAGCCTTTGCTGAACAACCCACTGATGTATCAGATTTATACAGATACAGCATTTCAGCACTGCATTAAGTGTAGCACAACTTGGCAGCACCACAGATAGGAGAATTTGTAGCAATAGGAGAGTGGGTAGAGAAAATATTTTTTTAAATCTGGTTAAAAATGGATTCAGTTTTTCCAAGAGAAGTGGATTTACAGCACTGCTGGCCAAGCTGTTACCTCATGTGAGGGGTTTGGTCATTTGTGGCACCGTCTGTTCTGCAGCACGTGCAGGAGGCAGCAAAGGTGAGAAAACCTCTGAGGGAGCAGAGTCTGGTACTTCCAGAGACAAGTCAGACACAGCTGAGTCTGAAAACCTGCACAGGGGATGTCGAGGTTTGGAATGGACAAATTCTTTGAGTCCTGCTGTACTTGTAAGGAGCAGATGGGCATCTACCATTTTTTAGTTTTTATTTAGAATGGAGGTCTTAGCTCAAAATATCTCTGCTCAGAACAAGCCAAATCTAATATTTTGTAACATATTGGGTTCAGCTGTGCCTGCACTAATATATTTTTACTATTTTTGTGTTAAGGAATAGAAAATAGTTCTTTATTTTTAATTAGTTACCTACTGAACACACTGGGAATGATCAGATCTTTTCTTGGCCATTTTTTATGGATATTATCTTTGGGGGTTTTTTATTTGATATTTACCATCCTCTTCTCTGGAGGAAATAAGGAGAGTGTATAACAGCAAACTATAGGACTATAGATTATAAAAGCAAACTTTCTATAAATTAAAAGGGATAGTGGGATACAGAAATTAAAGATGGAGGGATACAGAAATTGAAGGAGACTTCTGTACCTTTCTTGGTTGTATCCTCACATTCAGGAGTGTATTGATTTGCAGTCTGTTAAGGACAGAAGTGTGTGAAGATCTGTGACTTGAAGAGTAATTGACTTTAAAGCCTTCTGGAGAGGTGTTAGATTTAATCACATTGGACAGTGTTTAAATGAAGAATACAGCCTGGGGTCAGGGCGATGGGAAATCATTAAATGTCAGGAATGTCACATTTCACTGTGGCATTCATTTCCAATGCAGTTCTTTAGTCTTGTGTGTGACCAGTGGCACTTCAGGTTCTAAGAACTCTGTTTTGCTGTGGGTATGTGTGTATATATATATGAAAAACATGTGTTTTTTTGTTCCAGTGCCAAGAGAAAGGGGCCTTCACTGTGGTGGTAGATGGGTATGTGAAGGAGGAGGAGGGCACAGGTGTGGTACATCAGGCTCCCTATTTTGGTGCGGTGAGTATGAGCTGCACCTCTGCAGTGTTCTTTTTGTCCAACACACCTTGCTTGGCTTTCCAGCTCCTGGGGACTGTCTGTCAGGGTGATGGATGTTAAACAGTCTTCCCAATTGCTCCTTACAAATGTAAGAACACCATGTAGCACTGTATTCTAATGAGCTCTTCCCCTCTCTAGTGCCCTTGGTGTACTGGACTGGAGGGTTTTGTGTCCCTTGATTTGGTTATTGTTGTGGGATGTGAAGTGAACTCACCATTGTATCTGTTGAGTGTTGTTGGTCTCAGCTTTTCTCCAAATCTCAAGTGTGACTGATCTATGGCACTGATAGTCCAAGCTGGCTTTGCTAAGTGATAATTTAGGATGGTAACAGCAGTTCTGTTCAGCACACAGCCCCTCTTCAGTGTTTCAATGTCATTACTTACTGGGCTTTTAGAGAATGAGAAAATGCTTTCACTGCTTTTGTCCTGAGACTTCATCCCTTGGCGTGAAAGGATTTTGTTGCACTCCATTCTTTTTTCTGTCTTTATTGTCCTTTCCCTCAGTCTATTCTTTTCAAGGTTGAGAAGAATAATTTTTCATGGATTTAATCACTACAGTTTTTAGACACATGAATTAAATGCACTACTTTAGGCTTATTGTCCTTTTTGTATTGTGTCCTGTCTTCAGCCATTATCCAAAGATACCCTCAAAAAACTTGCAGTAGAGCTGCCAGTGCCCAGCAATTAGCAATCCTTGGCCCACGAGCTCTGTCATAATTTCCAGAAGCTGTTGGCATTAGGAATAGACCTCTTTGTACTCATGTGAAATAGCCCATCCTTTTCTCCCTGCATTTTTCTGAAGGGTACATCCATTGTGGTGGTGTTTGCCTTGTCAAGATGAACATGGATATGAGAAGATGTGCCAACTTAATATAGCTGTGAAGAAAGAAAATTAGACTGGGCTGTGTTAGCAGTTGTAAAGAAATCAGTGGGAACCGGGGAAGTGTCTTGGGGAATGTAAATCCTCAGACTCTTCCCTAAAGCTAAACCTTGGATTTGCCAGAGGGGTGAGGAGCAGACGTGGGTTTGGGTGAGGGAGCTCTTGCTGCAGGAGGTGAAGGAAGGGAAGAGGCTGCCAATAGAGCAGGAGCTCTGGAAGGAGCTGTCCCTTGGCTGCTCTGTTGGTGGTTTGTGTGTTCACAATGCAGCGAAGTTGTTGGAAAGGTTGACTGGCCAGTCAGAGCAAGGATTATCTGCCCTCTTTTGTTTGTTTTTGTTATAAGCCCCCTGAGATTTGTAAACACAGAGCGGGGAAAGAAGTCTTGTCTCTGACTCCTGGGAAGTCAGCAATTATTTTAAAAATGCTTTTATTGAAATAACATGAGAGTATCAGTGAAATGCTTTGCAAAGTGAAAAGGACATAAAACATTTGTGTGAGGACAAAGCACACAGACATCACAAACAGAATTTGCACTTACCTGGGAGAGGTTCCACTTGGTAATGTCTGATCCATGGACCTGAGTCAGCTGGCTGTGCTGCCTTTAGAAGGAAATTGCACAGTATTTATTGCACTTAGTGCTGCTGCCTTTTTCGTGTGGGATGCACCCAGTTCAGTTTTGAGAGCCCACAGAGTTTATTTCTGTTCAGAAAGGCTCACAAAGGGTCCTGGTTTGTGTTCAGTAATTCATTGTCCAGTAGGCTCTGTGTAGAATAGAGTGTTGGTATTACATGTTGGCCTTGAGACAAGCTTGGATGAAAGAAAGGACATAGTTCATGATGGCAGACAGGCCTGTCTTCCTAATTAATTGGCTCCTCTGCACCTTCCTGTGCTGTTGTGTTGAAGGTGAGTAGGAAGGGGGTAAGTGGAGCAGGAGGCAAAGGTCAGAGGAGAAGGAATAAAGAACAGTCCTTCACAGGAAGCCTCATAGCTTGTCCTTATTCCTTCCCATCATCACTATAAATAAGTCCCTTTGATGAATAGAGATGGAAAGTAAATTTGTGTTTGTTTTTTTTTCTTTAATCCGACTTACTGATACATGTTCTGTATTGATGGCTTAGAAATGTATCCTTCTCCAACAAAATTGAAAGTAAAAATTCACTTTCTTCAGGTCCAGGATATGTAGTTTCATTGTCTTGTGTGATGCATTTGCCAAATACAAGCTGCCACACAGTATCAGAGCTCTCTATTATTTCACTTCAAAAGACATCAAAATTAAAGCTCACAGAACAAGACAAACCTGTATTAAAAAGTCTGTAAACTCATTGTACCTCCAGGTTAACATGACACTAAAATTCAGCTGCTCAGGCATTTCATGATATGTAGATGTACCTGCAGTCAACTTAAAAAGCTTCAGTAACATTTTAATTTGCATACAAATTTTTAATTTGCAATACCTCTAGTGCCTGTTCAGACTGAGTCACACAAGTTTCATGGATCTGTTACTGATGCACTTTATTTTCAGTACACTGCAAAAGTGCAGTTTTTTGTTAAGAGGTGCAGAAGGTGAATCTTTGACTTGATGTTTTTGTTGTTTTGTTAAAATTTGAGCTAGAAAAGCTTTTGATTTCTTGTCAATGAGCTGTTTAATAGCTTCTGCTTCATTTTGTGTGTTACAGCTTTTATATGTAACCTTTTGAGAGAGTTAATCTTGGCAGGGGTACAAAAGTGAACACTGTGACTTCTATCCTGGAAAGAGTTGATATTTGTCTTAGCTTTTATTTGAGTTCAGCATTTGTGTATTTCTGCATGTGGCTGAATATATTCTTTTGTTGTGCTTACTGAAGCAAATCTTCATTAAATCAAGTGGCAGGTCAGTCTGGAGAGCTTTTCCATTCAAGTTCTTCCAAAGAAAGGAACTAACTGTAGAAAGGCAGCCTGGCAAAGCCCTGTCTGTATCACTGGGTGCATCAGTGATGCAAATGGCACCGAGGCACGGCCTGCCCCGGGACCTGCGAGTGGCAGGTTTGTTCTGGTGTCCTGGCAGGGCTGTGGGTGTGCCAGGCTTTGTGGTCTGTGCTGATGCAAAGCCTTTAACAGCTCCCTGCCAGGCCAGGGCTGCCATGTGGCCCAGTGTTACACCCTGCTGGAGAACCCCCAGGAGCAGCTGATGGAGGGCAGGGGGGAATGGGCTCCTCTCAGTGTTCTCACTGCAGGGCTTGGGTGACCTCGTGGAGGCTGAACAGAGGGGCTGGCTGTCTACTGGAGAGGGGAGAGGCTGTGGGCTGGTGTCAAGGAGTGCTGCAGCTCAAGTGCTGTGTTGTTTCTGTGTGTAATGCCTTGGTACATAAATTAACCAACTCCACTCACTGTCTCTGGGTATGAGTTTCATCTGTGTCAAGTACAACAGGCAGCTCTGCCAGCTGTGGCTTCAGGGAGGTGGTCCCACAGGGACTAGTGGGTAGAGTTGGAAGAGGAGGATGAGGGTCACTGCAGGGATTTGGAAACCCTGCCCTGGCACGCAGAGCTGACTCACCTGTGTTGGTTGTTCACAGACTCTGTTGGAAGGGACCCACAAGGGTCATGGAGTCCAACCCTTAAGTCAATGGCCCACACAGGGGATTGAACCCATGACCTTGGCATTATTACAACCAAGTTTTAACCAACTGACCCAATGTTATTTTTATTCAAAAGTTCCAGCCCCAAAACAAACTCCAGAGCCTTCGTTCTTTTATCTCTTTGTTCCTCTTCCTAAATTCCAAAGCCTAAAGGATAACGAAAACAGAAAGATTGTTCAAAACAGTATTTTGATCTTGTAGCTGATATCCATCAAACTCCTGGAGAGCCTGATTTCCCCTCTCTTCCTCATGAGTTTCTGTGAAATCATTTCTTGAAGTGTGGTCTTGGTAAAACGAGCCATATACAACAGAGAACAGCAAAAATGTGACACTTACCGGGACCAAAACCAAAACAAAATGCTGTGTCTAATGGGAAAACACTCAATACTAAACCGCTCACATTTTATTACACATTCACTTGAACTTCAAAATTAAATTCTGAGGAGATGATTATTTTCTATTTAAGTCAGACAAGCAGTTTCTATACTTTTTTGATACGCTTTGGGATAATTTCTAACCTGCAGATTGATTTGTCCTGTTCTGCAGCAGCACCTTCGAACTCTGAAGGCTGAGAGGAAGGGCAAAATGTGATATTCTTAGAAATCCTGAAGGTTACTCCTTTCTCAAAATTTCTCTGCTGTGTCCTCCAAACTCTCTGAATGAAAATACTGAGGGGCACGGAGCTGAACTTTGCTGCTCCAATCTTCTCTGCATGGATACTCACACAGCATTCATTAAAGGGAATCCTCTCAAGTTTTCTTCAAGCATGCAATTTGCAGCTTGGCTGTACGCTGAAGAGTTCACCTAAGCTTGACTTGCTGACATTTATCCAAATCCTAAAAACCTTTAAGGATTGCTTATTTTATAATTCAAACTCTGAAAATCCAGCCTAAGTTATTTCCAAACCCAGGTTTGCTACACAAGTTGGCAGAGCCATCACCAATGGCACGAAGCAACGTCAACAGCATTTCTAGACTTTCAAGCCAACAAAAATAACTGACTTCAGGACAACCAAAGGACATGATTAAGATCAAATTCTTATGCCCCTAGAAGAAAAAGAGGGTGATGCATCACTGAACCTTTTCTACAAGCCATACTAAGTACTGTACTCTTAAAAATTAAGCATATTGGGAACAGTATTCACTAAAATGCTTTGGTTCAGAAAGGTCAGCAAATGATGTGTACGTGTGGCAGATTGTCCTGCAGAATTTAATCAGCTTCTCACTCTTCTCACTTCAACCTCCTTATGCTCCAAGCAACACCCATTATTACTGCTTCCCGTGGGCCAGTGATTTGCACAGAAACACAGAACTGCTAAACTTGAAAAAGACCTCCAAAATCATCAAGTCCAGCTGTTAATCCAGCACTGCCAAGTCCACAATGAAACCAGGTCCCCAAGAGCTACATCCACACGGGTTTGGTTCCACCACTTCCCTCAGCAGCCTGTTCTAATGCCTGACCACCCCTTCAGAGAAGAAATGTTTCCTTAACATCCAACCTAAACCTCTGGCACCACTTGAGGCCACTTCCTCTTCTCCTGTCACTTGCAACCTGGAGAAGAGGCTGACCTTCACCTGGCTCCACCTTTCTTTCAGGTGGTTGTAGAGAGAAATAAAGTCTGCTCTGAGCATCCTTTCCTCCAGGTTGAACATCTTCAGCTCCCTCAGTCATTCCTCATCAGACTTGTGCTCCAGAAACTTCCCCAGCTCCAAGGCCTTTCTCTGGACCTGCTGGAGCACCTCAATGTCTCTCTTGCTGTGAAGGGCTCAAAACTGGACACAGCACTCGAGGTGTGACCTCACCAGTGCCGAGTACAGAGGCAGAATCATCTCCCTGGTCCTGCTGGCCACACTATTCCTGATACAGCCCAGGATGTCATTGGTCTTCTTGGCCACCTGGGCACACACTGGCTCATGTTTAGCTGCTGTTGAGCAGATCCTTTTCCACCAGGCATTTTCCAGCCACTCTGCCCCCAGTAGCTCTCGTGGGGTTGTTGTGACACAAGCACCAGACCTGGCCCTTTGCAAGCTCACTGACCCCAGCCCATGGATCCAGCCTGTCCAGATCCCTCTGCAGAGCCCTCCTGCCCTCCAGCAGATAAATTCCCACCCAACTTAAGTGTCATCTGCCAAGTGACTGATGGTGCTCTCCGTTGTCCAGCCCATTGATAAAGACATTAAACAGGGCTGACCCCAGCGCTGAGCCCTGAGGAACAACCACCAGCTGCACTGAACTGTGCTCACCACCCCTCTCTCAGCCTGGTCACGCAGCCAGTTTTTCAACCAACAAAGGCTATGCCCATCCACACCACGGAAAACCAGTTTTTCCAGGAGAATTCTGTGGCAAGTGCTTTACTAAAGTCTAACAAACATCTACAGCATCTCCCTCATCCACCAAGTGGGTCACCTTGTCATAAAAGGAGAGCAAGTTGGGCAGGCAGCCCCTGCCTTTCATAAAGCTGTGCTGATTGGGCCTAAACCCTTGGCTGACCTGCTCCCTGGACAAGAGCCCTGGGAGAAAAACATTCCTGGATACTGTATTTCTATTGTTTTCATCTGCTCCAAAACTGTGTAGGCTTCCTGACCTAAGGAGAGAGCTCAGGTAAAGATTTCCAGAGCCATCATGTTCACAGCAGAAGGTACTCTTGATGTAGAGTGAAGGGTTTGGTTGTTAATGTCTGAAAATTAGGTCAGTATAGGAAAACATTTTTTGCAGCACATTTAAAACCTAAATTCATATCAAATCATACACTGAAAGATACAACAGTTTATAAATGACTATATAGAGTAGCTGTTACAAAGTCGTCCATCATTGAGTTCCTAATTAATCTCTCAATTCTAAAGCACAAAATGTGTCAATTAGATATTAAAGAAAGAAAAAAAAAATTCCCAGCATAATTCTCCCAACAAACTTCGGGGGGTATTTAAGCAGCTTTGCAGTGTAACCCTGCAGGATGTCAAGGCAGAGTGCTGAAAGTCACTGAGATGGAACAGAAAGGGGCAGAGTTCTGAGCCCTGGTGCAACCTGATGCACTTTGGGGGATTTCTCTGCTGGATTCATCCTGCAGACATTTATGACTTTACTTACTGATCTCTGTGCTGCTGCTGAAATCAAAGATCCAAACAAGAGGAAGGCACTGCCCTTTGAGCATCCAGAGCAGGCTGCTATGCAAGATGTAATTAAGCATCCTCATGAATTTTTCTTCAGCTTGGAAGCCTAAATTTGGCTCCTACATCTATACAAGTGACCTATTTTTTAAATATGCTGAGTGCCTGCAATTCCCAGCAATTTATGCAATCAATCATCATTAAATTGTATGAAAATACTGATGAAACCTAAAGTTGCCCACAGGCATTTGTTTCTTCTCATTGTTACCATCAAAGCAAATAGCATTCATTCTGAGAAACACTCCTGTAGAACTAAGGAACAAAAACGCATTTTTAAATGTTGAAAAGTTGCATGCCATTAACTTCTCTTCTCAGCATCTTGAGCACACTGAATTCCCCCTCTCGCTCTGGTGAGGGCAACCACAGAAATGTTGAAGAAACTAGATAGAAAAGTGGATCATGGAAATGCCTCAGGTCTTCAGCTGGTGCAGAGGCATTGCCTCTTAGTAGCTGGACTCTAATGCATTGCCTAGAATAGGTCCACATTCTGAAAAATTAAACACTTGAACAGGAGGGTTTGGCCTGAAAATGCCCCCTCTAAAAGTATGAAGGACACTCTAAAAGTATGAAGGACACTCTAAAAGTATGAAGGACACTTATTCCTGTAAGGAAGAAAACAGTGCTGTTTCTCTGTTTTCTGATTTTCATACTGCACTGGTTTTGGTCAGGCTAGAGTTAATTTTCTTCCTCTTTCAGCCCCAGCTAGGATGGGGCTCTGTTCTGGATTTGCTGAGAACAGCCTGGATGACTCAGGGATGTTTTGTTACTGCCGAGCAGAGTTTGAACAGCACATGGAGGCCCTTTCCTGCTTCTCACCCCAGCAGTGGGTGGGCTGGGAGGCCACAGGGATTTGGGAAGAGACACAGCCAGGACAGGTGACCCCAAAGGGATATCCCACACCACATGACCTCATAAAACAGGAGGAAGAAGAGGGAAAGGGGGACATTCAGAGGGATGCAGTTTGTCTTCCCAAGTCACCCTTGGGAGCGACGGATTCCTGCTCTCCTGGGGGTGGCTGAACACCTGTCGGCCCATGGGGAGTGGGGAAGGAATTCCTGGTTTTGCTTTCCTTTGCCTGTTAAACTGTCTTTCTCAACCCCTGAGCTTTCTCACTTTTCCCCTGCTGATGCTTCTCCCCCTTGTGAGCAAACAGGAGCCTGGGGGAAACCCACAAAACCTACACTCATATTTCTACTCAGGAAACAGAAAACTGAAACTGGACTTTTTCCAGTTCTTCAGAACATGACAAGAATTCATGTGACAGGGGCAGTTTTGGTAATAATACCAAATGCATCCTAATTCTGTGTAGCCCTGCTAAGAGCCCATTTCCTTGGTGATGTGCAACGCTGACATCTCTGAGACAGCCTGAGCAGTCAAGTGAACCAGGAGGGTTAATGAGGGGTTCAAATGCTCTCCACTCAGGTGTCAACACCAGCACATCTTGGTCCTTGTGGATATACTATGAATACAAAACCAAAGTTAATGACATTTATTTACATCTATGCTGACATTTTTCTGTATGCAGATGAAAATCATCAACATATTTCCTTAAAGGTCAAAAGCCTTTGCATAATATATTTCACTACATGGAATGGATACCCTCTGATATAATTCACTGGCTGTGTTTACCTTGTGGTACCCGTTAAAAACTGAGTTTTTACCCTTTTTAATACAATGGTGTGTTTTCTGTCTTTTATTTCCCATTTTAAAATCATATTCTTTCTTATCTCAGAACATAGCACACGTTTACTGCTCAGTTTCTGTTCACATATTTTAATTTTTGTGTTTCCCTCTCCAGCTCCTCTATCACCATTTATTATACTGTGATGAATATTAAAAGTAACAGATATTTGTCCCTCATATGCCTTGAAAAACAGCAGTATCCTCCTTGCTTCTCCCTGCAAATTTCCTTCTACTTTCATATTTTTAGATATTAAAGACACCACCGTCTTTTCCTTCATCTGGATGGAAATGGCACTAATTTTGGGGTGTTTTTTAATTCATGCAGCATATTTCTTTAGGGATCCTGCTTCTGTGCCTTTGTTTTTGGAAAAGCAGAGTGCAGTGAAATGTTCTGCAGTAAGCAGAACATCAAGGGAAAAGATTTGACTGGTGTATGAGCGAAAAGATGGTATTAGATATTTTTATTTTAATCAGTTATATTGTGTGGGAAGATATTTCCAAATCTGCTCTGATATCTGCTGTTCAAGCTCTAAGTCTTTCATAATCAAGTCTTGCATAGAAAACAACAGGGACAACCTTATTCCAGATGGCTCAGAGCCAAAATTTAGCTGAGGTCAGAATTTAACAGAGGGGGAGAGGAAGAAAAATGTAGCAGAAATTATGCCCTTTACAGTACCTGTCACTCTCATCTATTTTAAATTAAATACAGGAGATC
>JAOXXN010000001.1:116797438-116808737 GCA_026770055.1 Myrmophylax atrothorax | reverse complement strand
AAAAAAAACCTCAAAACCCAAACCAGCAAAACTAACCAAAAAAGAAGAAGAAGTTGTTTGAGCTGTGGGGAAAATAAGTCCATATAAGCAATATCTGCCTGGGGATGCAAACAGCCTTTGCAGCCAACTTAGGAAAGCTGGAGGGAAATCCATTCTCTTGTAGACTATGCTATTTCAGGAGATTTTTTGGTCATTATGCATCACAGACTACAGCAAAAGCATGAACCCCTATTTTTTTCTTTCAATTTATTTGATTTTACACAAGCTTTTTTAAATTTTATTTTGTGACTCAGACAAATGGTAGTGTGGTGACTGGAGTCAGAGTGTAAATTCAAAGTTTTGTTTCCAGTGAAGGGAATGGTGAAGTTTAATTTTCAGGACTAGAAAAAAAAAACAGCGTTCTGATGTGACTGTGTGTCTCAGGGATCTAAATACACATACAATGCACAGCCCTAAGTAGATGTACAGTGAGTTCCTGTTTCAATCCAGCCTTAGGAGTTCATCTGATTCCAACTGAATCCAGAACTGGGATGAGTGGGCATGGCAATATTATATATCTCCTCAAAGGCTTTAATAAGTAGCTTCTCCTCTTAGGATTTAAAGTTCATACACTCTTTCTTCTGGGAGGGGTCTGAGTGAGAATCATTATGTGTTTTTTCCTATAATGGAAAGTTTGTGCTGAAACTGTTACCCAGTGGCAAAGGAATTGAAGTCACACACAGACAAAGTGAAACATTGTGCAATTTGTTCCCCTGACAAACAAATTTTCACTGTCTTCCATTTCAGTCCACAAACAATTGCTTCCTTCATTCACACTGTACCACAGTTTGATTTCCTTGTGGCTTAAGAGCATAGTTAAGGAGAAAGTAAATTGAAATATCTTTTATATGTTGGTGACTGGGATGTTCTAATATGATGATGTGAACTCAGCTAAAAATAAAAAGATTGGGCTCAAGTGAATGAGAGGTTCAAATAGCACACTTTGTTTTCTGGTTTTGCTATAATAATGGAATGGGTTGAGAAAACCTGAAAGAAAAAAGGAACAGAAAACCAACAAACAAAAACCCCAAGCCTGCACATCACGTTAATCACCAAAGCCTCACAGTAATCCCCAGGGCTAATTAGCTTTCAGTCACTTTCCGAATCATTTGACTTCTTCTAATGAGATTAAGCCAAGCTTTTTTACTTCTCATCATCATCCAAAAGGTCATATTGAGTATTCACCTCTCTAACACCGTAATTCAGCAGGGCCTTTAAATGAGTGGTGGAAGCAGCTTTAGATCAATCTCACCAAGAGCCCCCGAGCCACGAACAAGCTCCGAGTTCCTGCAAAGCACAGGAGAGCTCCCATCACTTGGTAGGACTGACTCTAATCTCCCCCACGTGAAATCACTGCTTGTCTGACTGCTGACTGACCACTCACTCTCCTAAATGACAACTGTTATTTTAAATATGCAAACCCCAAAGGTTACTGTTTAGTCTCCCTTAACCTCATCATCCCCAAATTGCCACTGCTTCTTTCTGACCAGCTCAGAGGGAGGACATGTCAGTGGCTGGAGCTGAGATGGTTTGCCCAGCTGAGACTCTTCCAGGAGGCAGAGGAACTGGACACCACAGACATATCATTGTGATGGAGTGAATGCCCATTTATTACCCACCACGCACAGTTTATATGGAGTTAAAGCTATGTGCAATTGGTTAAATTGAACCTCACACCATGTAACTGCAAATCCCCATTGGTTATAACCCATATCTCACAAGTCCAATATTTTGGAGAACTTATCCTAGATGTTTTCAAGAACATCTCCAGTGTGCTGTGAGAAACCTGAGGAGCTCCCATGACAGACCTCTGGGGAGCTGCCAGCTCCTCCAAGCAGCTCTGACTTTGTTTATTCTTAGCTGCCCTCAGTCTCACAGAGTTTTATACGGATCAGAATTGCTCAGTCTTGATATTTCTGTACCTCCAGGTCTGTGGCTGCTGGTTCCCATGAAGAAGTTAACTGCTGAAAATGAGCTTTCAGACACCAGTGCCTGGCATTTCTACAAATGCCCCTCTAAATATTCACAGGATGGTCACTTCACTGGACTGTGCCCTTTTTGTTGTGTGACCTTTCAAGGGCAGCACATACAATTTACTATTTTCTTACAGTTATTATGCACTTCATAATAGCAATAATTAGACTGTTATTACCTGCTCCTACCCAAGTAGGGTCTTGGAAAGGGAGATAGGACTCCCTAAACGGAAGTGATTAATAGTCACTGAATATTTCTTCCAAATGAGGCTGTACCATGACCTGAGGGAAGGCAAACCCTGAAGGGAGCACTGGCATCTTCTCAAGGTCTCTAACATGGCAAACATCAGACTCTTCGGCTACTAAGGGAAGCTGTGGGGAAAAAAGGTACACAAAGGACACCAACTGTGGCCTGTTTAACAGAAAAGCTGTACATTTTTCAGTAGCCATTGGTTAGTAGTAGCAGAAGTTACTGTAGAGTTTCATCAAGTATAAACTACTGGTTTTAATCTTTATATTATAGTGACAATTTCCTTTCCTATGTTAGTATAAATTGCATTTACTAAAAAATATTAAAATAAAAATAATCTTCTCTTAGGGCTTTTATCACAATCAAAACCCAAACCCAGAAGTGCCTAAAACAACTGAGCAGCACTTGAACATGCTCAGCAAAAAAAAAACCCAAACCACAACCCCAAAACTGAGCCTCCTCAAGATATCAGACTCATTAATCTCTAAAATATAATTAAAGCTTTCAGGGTAGATGGTGAGCAGCTGTATCAAACAAACAGTTGGACTCCTGTATATCAGCTAGGAAGAATTTCATGTCTTCTCTTAATCTTGCCAAGCTATTGCTAGATAAGCACAGGGTGTGAGATTCACCTGTTACTATTTCTGCAATTCATGATGTTATCAAAATTGTTTTCTCCTAGGAAAGCACCTGCATGAGACAGTTTTATATCCCCTTTCTGCAGGCTTTTTATTGTTTTGTTTTATTTTTTTGTCTTGAGCATCTGCTTAGGATATTCATTCACTCTCACAAAACAGGTATCTCCCCTATTATTGCTCGGTATTTCAACAGCATTCTTAAGAACAGAAAAGACAATTTACAGTTTCATTATCTCTTATATTAATATTCTTACTGTAAGTCACAGTGGGTGCAAAAGAGAAAGGAGAACATTTAGTTTATCACAAATCCATCCTTGAGAAAATAGCTTTGACCTAATGATATGCATTTGATAAGCTGCAAATAAAAAGTAACCCTGAATACACATTCAGGCAACATCACTGCCACCACCTGCTTTGGTGGGGTGGGCAGAAACTGCCACCTCTTTTGACAGCAACAGTGACTAACCCCATCATCTCCCGAAAGAGAAAACCCACAAAAACACAAACCAAACCAAGCCAAACAAACAAAATCCAAAAGTCCTCCCCAAGAAACCAACCAACCAACCAAAAAAATGCATCAAATAACCAAACTAAATGCATTGCAACAATAAGCAAAATCTGTCCTAAGTTTCTTCATCATGAGATTAGAATAGCACAACAGATTATCTAATAGGTTAGCCCAATTCCCAGGTTTGTTGGTGGCTCCAGGTGTGAGACACATCCTGGAGATCAGGTGCCAGGGGGAACTCCTCCATGGCTTCTTCCCTGGTTTCTGTAACAAATAGGTTTTCCCTGAAAGATGCTCCTTAACTCTGTGGACAGGGGTTTGACCTCGTTAGTTACAGAAGTTCAGGTACAGAAGAGAACAGTAGAGAGTAAAAAGGATCTGCTCTTCATCCCTTAGTCTCTCTTGGTGATTTTCTGTCTGAGCCTGTCCATGTGCAGGGCTAGTCCCTCTCTGCCCTGGTTTACTCACAGTGCACTCAGTGGAGTTAAGGCATCAGAAAGGATGTGCACATTTCTGAACAACTATAATAAATATTCACTTCTTCACTCATGCATCTCAACTACTGCCTGTCTGAAGAATAAAGTAACATGGTCCTGTTGGGTACCCATCAGTATTTTTAAAAATATATTGGGATTTTTGGACTTGTGTGAATTTAATAAATATTTTGGCTCCGTGTCGTGAAGGGTTGTGTTTAATAATGTGTTTTAAAAGACATTTAAGACTGTTAACAAATGCAAAGCAATCCCTGCCTTTACTTCTTTTCTGTTGCTGTGAGAGGTGATCTAGAGCTGCACAGCCTGACCTACAGAATGCCACCCAGATGTCCACTTTTGTCACCTGATGATTTTATTAGAATAATAACAGGCACTTTTAATAGAAGGCCATGGAAACACTGGCATCTACAGCAGATAAAATATATGTATTTTCACATAGACATAACATCCCCCCAGCTCCCAATGGTTATTGCTTGGATGAGAATCTAATCAAGGATTTTCTATTTTAAGCCAGCAACAGGAAATCTGTAGCCAATCCGTAGGCAGAATTCCTTTGCTTCACTTTGTAAGCCATAAAAACTGGTCTTTCTTATTTCATATTCTAATGCTGTTCTGCAGTTGTTATAGCCCCAGCCCCAGTGGGGATGTATTTAACAATTATAGCATGGATTTGAAAGCACATCCATTTGTGTCCCTCCGAGTATCACTGCACTATTGTTAACCACAGCTGCGGAAAAATCCAGAGCCTTTTTTGGTAGGCAAAAGCATTTACTTTAGGGCACGTTGGGAATTCTACCAGGCAGCTTCTTTATTGCTCTTTTGTCACTGTTTCTATGAGTGAAATTCCTTAAGTCTGCAGGCTTTGTAGTCTGTAAACTACAGGATGATAGAGAGCGTGGCAACCCAGCAATTAGTTACAAATAAAAATGCAGAAATTGTATATAACAAAAGCACGGCAGCTTCTTCCTTTGGCAGCTCCCCCTGCTTTCCCTCTGTCCCCTCCTTCCCAACCAAGTAGTTTGGCTGCCAGTTTGCACCAGTCCTTCATGATGGGATGAGGCAGGGCACAGATCTTTGCAGAGCCTCCTAGGAGGATGATGATGGAAAGGGGGATTGCTCCTACATTTCACTCTGGGGTCACCACTCCCATGCCAAGTGCTCTGAGAAGACACTGGCACTGTGACACACATGAGTTGTCTCACACACACAGATGCAAATTAATGATTTAATTATTACTGGCTGGGGAGTGTAGGGAAGTGGAGCACAGCAACTGGAATCGCTGCAGTGTTTACTGTCATGGACACCACATGGTTTCCCCTCTACTTTACAGGAAAATACAATATGCAAGCACAGTAAAATGCTACTGCACTGTTAGAGCTTTCCAAAGAAGGTCAAGCACAAATGCCTTCTACCCAAAACAGATGGTTTTAATTATTAATCCTTATTCTGTCTTAAATATTTTAAAAACTAGAGAGCTGGGAAAAGTGTTATGTTACTGGTCCAGGTTCTGGGTTGGTTTTGTTGTTTGGGTTTTTTTTAATATCAGAATAGTAATAGAGCTTTAAAATAGCCATAAATGCTAACACATATGTTACTGCTTCTGGCAGAAGATGGGGGGGTTGTCTTTGAGACAAAGATGTTGCAGTTTACAAAATTACGGTGTTTTTTAGCTGCATTTTCTGCCATTTCTGCTTGTTCCAGCAGCGGTTTCCTGGCTCAGTAGCACTCCCACCCAGGGGAGGACTTGTCATGCAAGGACTTCCAAACCAGCTCTTGCTTTTCCCTGAGACTGCATCCACTCCCTCAAATCCTGAATGCAAAATAAAGGTGTGATCAGTGCCCTGCCAAGGCTCTGTCTGAGGATGCTGGGAGATAAATGGCCATCATCTCTGGCTGAAGGCTTTTTGTAAGGCTTCTGCAACGCTAAAAGCTCACCCCAGCTCACCAAGGCTGCCTGGAAAGCAGCACACACACAACTGTCCCGCTGGGATTACAAGTGAAACAACCTGTCAGCTAAATTGGATAATGCATCTCATATTTATGGCAGCACCAGTAAGGGGTGAAAGTTTTGGGGCACAGCCTTAGTTGCAAAGTTTTCCTGCCCTGGGAGGTTTCACACCTCGGGAATGCAGTTTAATACACCTGTGTGTCCCAAGGCATCACACTGCCTTGCTATTTATAAAATTAAAATGCTCCAAATTAACGATCCCACCCACTTTGATTGGTGTAACAGAGTTACAGAGACTCCAAAATCTTTCTCCTCTCTCCTTTAACTCCTCTGCCTCCAAAATGGAGAGAGAAAATGCCTTTTTCCTGCAAGGATGATGACTGTCCCCACACCCACCTTTGGTCAGGATGGAATAAAAATTATGGTTACAGCCTTGTCCTAAGCATATGCTGTACTATTAGGGCAAGAGAAAGCATTATTTTAACTTGTAAATGAGAGAATATAAAATTCTGCAAAATTAATCAGTGAAGATGGAGAGGACAGAGAAGTCACTATGAAACTCAGTGTTACACACAGAAATAGAGACAGCTGAAGGATGCCACAACTGGAAACCATTACAATTGTTTTAGTACATTTAGTGGTAATTTCTCATGGTAAGGACAGGCATTACAAAGCTGTGTGCTCTCTCTGTGAAGGGTTTTTAAATGCAGAATCTTCACAGCGAATACAGCAAATGCCATAGGAGGAGGAAACAGCTAAAAACTGTCTTGTTTTCAGCAAAACTCTGTTGAAAACAGACTATTACTCGATAAAACTTGGGACTCCTTAGTTATCTTCTGCCAGTGTTGATGAAAATATTTCTAATCATTTATTTGGGAACTGAGTAAACTGTCTACGAGACAGAGTCACATCTCTGAGTGAAAGCCTGAGAGAGGCAGGGAGACAACAGAGCCTGAAAACCACAACTCCAGGTGACAGAGTTATCTCCGAGCCTAAATCTTGTCAGCAGCCAAGGAGATGCTGCAATTACTGCAGAGCAAACAAAGACAACTTTTAAGCCAGAGAAGTTAACATGGCTATAAAAGTCAATATATTTACAAAGGGGAGAAGTGGAAAGAGATATAAAGGAAAGCCAGAGGGAGTATCAAACAAATTACACTTCAATTTTTATCCTGATGGTAATCAGTTACAGTAACACTGGGGTTATTTAAAGCTCTAAATACTGCTGTCACTTCAAATTGCCCTGAGACGTTCAGATTATATTTAATGAAAGATTTTCCACGTCTGAATATTTCAGTTTAAGGATGCTGCCACCATTGCAAGGATAGAACAAGCTGCTCTTTGGCTCCATATGTTTTATTTCACTGCAGATTTCTACTGTAGCTCTGCATAACATTTCCCCAAATACACTGGCATTACATATTCCAAAAAGGGACTGAATTAACTTGAGAAATCTTTTGTTTCCACTGTGTTGGGAAACAAAAAAAGGAATTGATGAAAGACTTGTTTATCTAACCCAGCATGACCAAAGGATTCAACATAAGTAAGCCACCAGAAATTAGGAAAAAAGAAATAAGGTTGAATGTGAGCCAACTACACTTAGTTTAAGAGCATTTCTGAATTATCCAGATGTCTGAAAAGCTGTAGATATATTTTGGTTTAATTCCCTTTTTTAATTTCACTTTAAAAGTAAAGTATTAGAAGCTATTTATTTTGAGTAGGCTGTAATACACCAATATAAATTTCTATTTATTTCTCAAGGAGTTTTTAACTTTGGAACTTAGTGGTTTGGTTGGCATGGGAAAAGGATGCCTCTTGAGATATGGTAAGATACAGTTAGTGGTAGAGCAGTATGGCTTTCAAAATTATCAAACAGTAAAAATACAGAAAAGAGAGAGCACTTAGCAGGTCTTTCTGTGGTTGTTCACTTCGTTCCCACATTATTTTTGATGTTACATTAAAGATAACAACTAGACATTTCCCAGACTATGAAGTCCTACTCTCTCCCTCTTTTTCTTCCACTCTCTGACAAGTTTAGAGCTATTAAAAACCACACCTGAATGTGCTGGTGAATCTCAATGATGTTAAGAAGGCTTCATGACATTAGCAGGTAAAATTTCTTTTTCTTCTCTGTCCAGGCATTTTCCTACTTCAGCTTTACTAATAACACGTGTGTGCATTTTATGCTTTAGCTGCTTTGCTTTTTACAGTCAGGTAAAACGAAACTGTTTGTGCAGCACTTTTTTACTGTTAATTGTGAGGGTAAAACAAAAGCTCCTGTTCACATTTGTTGATGTTCATGCTCATTTTGGTTGCACAGGAAACTTAGCACATTGTCTGGGAATGAGGGGGTTTGTTTGGGTTTTTGTTTGGTTTGTTTTGTTTAAATCATTTGGGGGTTTTGGGGGAGTGGGAAATGACAGAACAAAACCCTTGGTGCTTCCAATGGCCACTGTCTACAGCAAGTTTTGATCCAGCCAAACACAACCCCAGAGTGCTCTACCTATTTTGCTGTGTTTTGTGAATTCCATAGTGTCAAAGTCTGTAACACCTCTGCCGCTAATAATCTGTTTTTAACAGAATTCTACTCACCAGCTGACTGCAGATGTTGAGGTCCTGCTGAAGAGAAAACAAGTGCAACATCCAAACACCAGGAGAAGCTGAAGCATCTCTTCTGATCAGGCACCACGGTATCCTCAGGAGAGCCAGACATGACAAATCCCAGCTGCAGAAATTCCTCAGGCAGCTGAAACACCACAGTCCAACTGTGAGCCGGGACACAGGGGGATTTCCCTCAGTCCACTAAGTGCATAAACCACAAGTCCATCATTTCCACCAGTTACCTTTATATAGCCACATATATATAAATATAAAAAATAATACTGCTTGCATGAATTTTATGTCTATTATTTACTTTTCAGATACTGGCACACTCTCTCATTAGGTGATGTTTATAGCAAAGTGGATGCCAGAAGGTTCTTTAGATTTCTGATCATAAGTCACAGGTCAGGTAATGTGTACTTTTGATTCTTTTGTCCAAAAGAATCACTGAGGAACTCCATGTCTGTACATTCACTTTAGGGAAGACTGAGAATGTTTTTTTCCTGGCTGTAAACAGATACAGATCCAAATTACATCTCTGATCATGCTAAGTGAGAGTTTTCACTCCTTAGGTGAAATCATATTATTACTGTCTGCTACATGTACTGTTTGGTCAGACTACTTGATTTTTTGGGGATTGCTTTGTTTAAAAACAGAGAAAACCATTTTTATCTTCTCATACTTTCTAGCAGAGAAATTCATGCTTAAAATTGTTACCAGGCACCAAAAGGTGCTTGGAATAAACTGTATGTATGACTGAAATAGTTTTAGGCATTACTCTGGTAATTGTGATGCCAAATCTTTGCTTGGCACAGTAATGTTTGATCTCTTTGGCTGAAGCAGATGAAACATTCAACATAAAACTGATTCAAGGCAGTCAGATCCCATGCAGTAAAAGGCATTCACTTTGAACCACAGTTCAAAGGGTTAATTACTTCAGAACTGCAGTCCATGCAAGAATACAGCTGTACCATAGTACTTGAAATGTTTTCAGGAGGATTATAGGGCTCTGTCACAGTGAACAATGGATGTGCTAACGTGTTGCTTTAGCGACTCTAATTAAGTGTATATTCAAATTAGCTTCCTACCTACTTTATGGCTGTAAAATTAGAAAAAAAAAAAAACCAATATTACAGCTCATTGCAAGTGACAGCTTCTGCTTTTCAAATAAAGATTTTATGCTAAATGAGGAGTTATGCCAATTACCATACACGTTTTCGTGGGTGTTTTACTTGTTTTGTTTTTAATCTAGCTTGTCTCTTAACCACACCAACTGTAGATTTTAATTGATAGTTCCATCCTCTAATTATCTTACTCAATAGAATCCAGGCTGGACTTGTAATATCATTTCGCTATTTGCTTTTTAATTAGAACAATTATTGGCAATTGACCTCCACTTAAACAGCTTCTGAATTAGATCAAGTTGTTGTCCTTGTGGGGTTTATTAGGCGAGAAGCTGCGAGGCTTTTGCTGCCCCATCCTGCGGGAGAGGCAGAGCCGGAGCATCCCCGGCAAAGGGAGATCGTTTCATTCTTCGATCGATCTGCCAGATCGAAGGTCCCTCTGTTGTGAGAGCCCCTCTGAAGTGCCGCTGACAGAGTTCGGCTGTTTTAGAACTCAGAGACAGCCCAGAGGGGATTACTTGCTAGTCCAGTGTGAATACAAACGCCTCTGACACCACCTTCTTCCAGGTTTTTCTAACCCTTCCTGCTCTCATCATTACATTTAGATTTATTGGAAAAGTTTCAGTAATAATGATTAAAAAATGGGCTTCTAAACCATTTATATGCGACGGCTGTAAGGCTGGCAAGTGAAATCACAGCAGCCTTCAAGCAGCATAAGATTAGAAACGATTAAAGATTAAAGGCTATCAATCTCTGCTGTAAACTATCAACAGTGATATTTCTGAAATTACATTGAGGACAGAAAGGCAACCTGAACTGTACTGATACAGGATTTGAATGCCTCATTTTCACCAAGCCCAATAACCCAAACATGGACAGTCAGGCAGGATTTAGGGGGTACTAAACTATTCTACAAGTGTAAAGCCAAGGCTCATTGTGTTTAAGCTCTGCACTCCAGACATCTGAAATGTCAAGCTCACCCTTATCTACATCTTGACAAGATGTTTCTTCACGTTGCCAGCTCTCTTTGAAAGAGTTGCTGACATGAAACTACGAATTCGACAGATGTACAGAAAAAAAAGCATTTTATTAACTGGCTAAAAGCACAGTAAGTAAGGCTTCACCTAACACTCATATTGATACAGTCATTCTATCAAATTTGGATTTAATTTGGATTCTGACTAAAGCTACATAAGAGCACAGATGTCAGAGCATGACATTTTCCTGCACGTTGGGGATGTGATGCCCGTTTAGTTTATAAGACCCACATCAGCCCTAGCAATGTGTCTCTGGAAGACAGATATTTCCCCAAATTTTCCCTTTAAAGAAAGTTTCCTACAGAAAGGCAAGTTTGGACACATTTGCCCCCCTATGTTGTTCTGCTGAGTCCTGCCATGCTCTTTGTCCCTGAGTGAGCTCCAGGCACACAACCCTACAAGGAGCCTTCCATGACACAGATGGTTTTGCTGCTTCCCAACCTCACATTAAATGCTATTTTCTAATTTAGTAAAAGCTGACCAAAAGGCCAGCTCCTGTACATCAGGGGAGAGCAAATGCCAGGCCACAGGGAAGCAGGGGACTCCTGGCTGATGGGCTTGTACAATTTGGGAAGCACAAAAGGGCAAGAGCTTGAAGAACTGTCCCAGCCACTCAGCAATAGGACAAGGGGGCACGGGCTCAAGCTCTGCCAGGGCAAATTGAAGTTGGAGAGCAGGTGGAAATTC
>JAOXXN010000001.1:116693865-116717996 GCA_026770055.1 Myrmophylax atrothorax | reverse complement strand
TTTTATTACACAAGATAAATATTTCCAAATGTCTCCTATCACAAATGTGCAAATAGAACAGAGGCATATTTAAAAGAATATTTATTCATCTTAGAGTTGAGAGTTCTATCCAAATTTTAAGGGAATAAATACCACAACAACTACTCTTATGTCTGTAGTACAAGTATCATTCATTTGAAAGAAAATGAAGCATTCTAAAATCTGTCAATTAAAACCAAGCCAAATTCCTTATTTACCACTACAGTTGAGAGACTCTCTTATACTTCAAGAAAACAATCTAACTCATAAATAACTTCAGCAAAAGCTTATAACCCTCTCAAACACCAGGCCACCAGAAATATATATGAGGCACTACAAAATTGCCTGGCACTATTTTTAACAGGGCAGCCTTTCTGATCAGGTTCTTCTTCACAGTGAGCTTTTTTGTGTGCTATTTTTTTCCTCACAAGGATGTTCAAACAGCTTTTAAAATGACTGGGAACCAATATAAAGTACTTCAGCTCCCATTAGAAGAGGGATTAGTGTAGCAATTTGTTCAGCCTCAGTGTAATGAACTACATTTGCAACGTGGAATTTGTAGAGCTATTCTTCATTAAAATATGCATTGTGAAGCTCCACAGGCAGATACCATCCTCCAATTTCCATGAGGTTAAAAGAAAAAGAAAGCTCCTGTGCTACATTTCAGCTAACCACCCTTGCAAACACACTCTTCAGCTCAGCACATTGGGCTAGGCCCACGACAGATAAAGACTGTAGTCTGTGAGGTTTCTCCTTATGGTAGAATATGTAACACTTAGACACAATTTTCTCTTTCAAAATGAGTTTGAGTTTGGAGAGAAGTTCAGTGTTTCTCCTTGCTCCTCTCAACCTTTTCCCTATGGAAGGATTTTCTGGAGTCTAATATCCTCCAGACTGCTCTAAACATTTCTCTCTCCTCGCAGGGCATTCAGGGCTGCTTTAACTTCAGGAGGTCCTTTGGTGTCAAACAAATCTTGGGCTCTCTCTAAGGGTGCTCCATCAGCCGTCAGTGATCCTTCATCACAGCACCTGGGGTCTAACTCAGGGAGTTCTAAGTCTCTACAAGCTTGGGGTAAAATGTTTTGCTCTGTTGGGCTGGTGTGGGCAGGAGGGACACAAAACATACAAGGAACAACAACCCCCCCTCGAGAATCAAGCTCTCTGAAGAGTGGCCTTCTTGTTTGCCTTTCTTAAAACACAGGCTGAATTGTGGTGCTTTTTCACAAAGCACAAACCTGACAATGCTGAAGGGGAGATGAATTTATTTGGTCCCCTGGGATTGGCTCATTTTTACCCATTTAGTGCTGTTTTCTTCAACACAAGAGGATGTTTGTTTTCCTTTTGGATTACTTTCCTCACCACCACCACTCCAAAGTGCTTATATGGGTTTCAGTCAAGGAGGGAACCAAAAGAAAAGGAAGACTTACGTGTACCTCTGTGAACAGGAATGCCTCTCACTCTTCCTGCCCTTTCATTCCTCACTGCATCTGATAAAAGCTTATCTAAAGGCAAATGATGCCAACTGGATTATTGGTGCTATTTGGCACACAAGGCAGTTCAAGAAACTGGAGCTCCTAAAGCTGCTGCTTCATGGATTGTTTGGAGGATAAAGTTTTCTGTCCTATCATCACAGACTGCTTTCTTTGATACTGGGATCAGGACACAGACCTTCTGGCACTGCTGGATTTGTAAGTGCTGTAATCCTTCCCACCCTTCTGCAGTGCAGTAACCAGAGGTGGCCAATCCTGCACAGTCTGTAACCTCAGGATGACTCTCTTCCATTTGCCTCCTCACCGTCTCCTTCATTTCACATCTGAGCATTGCACTTCCTTTCTGTGTATTACATTTGTTTGTTTTAAAAACACTTTTTAAACATTCCACAATAACTCCACACTCACACAAAACAGAACTAGGGAAAAGGATTGGAATTATGTTCCTCTACCTTCTGAAACATTAATTTTTAAAATGAGCTTTAGTGTAAAATTTCAATCACCATGTGAGAGTCAAGTCATCCAGATTCCAACAACTCAGCCTTTGCCTGCCATCATCTCCCCCCTACTGTGTGAATGTCTGTCCTTTATTGAGTCCCTAATCCCAGTTCTGGAGAATTCCTCATCCAAGGGTGACTCCCTGTGTTTTAAAACCATCAGCTCTGCATTGCCACAGTGCTTTTATGTTCACATAACCACAGCAGCAAACCCCAAGTCACATTGCTCAACCTTGGCATGCAATGCTTTCTTACCCAAGGAGCAATTCAGTTTTGGTATTTGTATTTTAAAAATCATGTGACATTCATGGACACATGAGAGCCAGAGCAAGACAAGCAGAGCAATGCTGCTCAGAGCACGGACCTCAGAACCTGTTCAGAACCTGCAGAGTGAATCTCTCAGCTGCCTCAATGTTCCCCAAAAGATCAACAGCTGGCAAAGGGCAGGATTAGCAGGCAGGCCCGTTTCTTTCAGCAGAATTCACTGGGGCCCTTCACTGCCCAGCAGGAGACTGACACTCAGTTGCTCAGCAGGAAGCCAGAAACCCATTCCTGAAGCTCCTACACACCAGGAAAACCTGCAACTAGACCTCAGTCATTGATGAGGGTCAGGCCCCAAGCCCAGAAGGGTTGCTCTCATATCCTGCCATAGCTGTGGGACGTGCCCAAAATCCACAGATAGTGCAACATTCATGCATTTAAAAGTTCCAGAAAGACCTTGGGATTAGCTCAGTTGGTTGAAAGTTGGTTGTAATAATGCCAAGGTCGTGGGTTCAATCCCCTGTGTGGGCCATTGACTTAAGAGTTGGACTCGATGGTCCTTGTGGGTCCCTTCCAACTCAGAACAGGCTGGGATTCTGTGACTCACCCAAAAGTTTTCCTTAACATATAAACTGCCTGGAAGTAGAGGCTTTCTTGGAGGGAGGCAGTTAAGAGATTTTCCAATTCCCAGTTTTCCTCTCTGTGTATCAGGCCATGTTTCATTTATTGTCAGTAATGCTTTAATTTTCTTTTCTAGTTCATATTGACATTTTTCTTTCTGTTTGGGTATTACAGAGCTCCTTTATCATACAAGTGAAATATTACAGTTTAGAGACAGAGCTTTGAAAAAGTAGAAATGTTCTAATTTATTTCCTATTTTTCTAGTACAAAAGGAGTTTTCTAGTACATCATGATTGTTAAAAGGTGAGGTTTTATACAGCTTATGAAAATACAACTGAAGTGCTTTCTCTTATAATGACCAGAATAGACATCAGAGCAATGACAGATGAAGAGATGCAGAATGAATCTAGAACGTTCCTATCTGTTCTCAGTATGGCTACAGTAAATTCTTTAGTATCTACTACCTATTTCAAGTCAGAGGTTTTGCCAATACATAAAACCACATCAGAACTGAAAGAATCTCTTTGGGTCAACTTCAAAAAAAAAAAAAATCAAACATACTCCCAAAACCTAACAAGCAAACAAAACAGCCATCATAGTTTATGTAGAAAGAAACCACAGATCTTTATCTCCTGGCAGAGGAAACAGGATTTTGGGACTTAGGATGAGATGTGTGGGTTGTTTTGCCACACAGACCCCCCAGCAAAGAAATACCTTTTCCTTAGGAACATAACACAAAGCACTTGTCACCAGGTCTATGCTGAACAGGGTCTTAAAACAAAATTATTACATGCTCTGCAAAACTTCTGGTCCTGCTTTTATGCTGAACTACCTCAGAGTTGACTTTTACCAGTCATTTCCTCCAGAGGGACTCATCATGGTGAGCACAAATGTAAAGAAACATTTCTTGAAGACCTTTAAAGGTAATAAAGGTCTGTTCTCAGCCCACCACATCCACTGCCCATTTGCTACTTTAAAGAACACTGGGACACAGTATTTGCTTGTGAAGAGGAGGGGAGGAAGGAGACACCAGCCAAAGGCTGACTGGAACCTTATTCTGTCTACAGACCCTGAAAGGATCTCAGGATCAGAGCAGGATTTTAAGGACCTTCTAATCCTTCACAGGCCCAGATGATAAGGGAATAGGGCAAGAAGGGGCCACATCCCCTTCTTAAAATAAACTTAAATGAACTTATAGTCTCTTGACTTCCATAGATGAAGCCTTTGAAAAGCACTATGAGAGCAGGGGAATTGTGCTGGTGGGAAAAAGAAACAAGAAGCTCACAAAGCTGAAATCTATTCTTGCACCTGCAGCAGCTTTCCAGGTCTACCTGAGACAGGGTTCATTTTCTTCCTAACACTGCATGTGGTGCTGTGTTTTGTATTTCTGATTAAGGCAGTGCTGACAACTCCCCAGTGCTTTGGCTGCTGCTGAGAAGTCCTTGCACAGCCTCAAGTTTTTCTCTTTTTCCTCTGCTCTGTCTCTCCCAGGAAACAGGTCAGGGGTGGGTAAGAAGTTGGGATGGGACACAACCAAAACTGCTGAGCTCAAGTGGCCAAGTGGATATTCCATGCCATGTAATGTCATGTTCAACAATAAAAAAATCTAAGCAGAAGGCAGCTTTGGGGGATGGGTATTACCCAGAGACTGCCTGGCCTTCAGGCTGCTTGTGGGAGGTGCTGATTGCCTTTGCATCACTTCTCAGGTTTCCTGCTTTCTTTCTCTTCCTCTTTCCCTTATTTATTAACTATCTTTATCCTGAAAATTTTCTCAATTTTGCCTTATTTTCTCCCTCACAGTGTTAAGGGGGAAAGTAAGTGAGCAACTGGGTGATGATGGCTTAGCTGACGGCTGGGGTCAACCAAGCACAATCAGCTATAATGGAAAATATTCTTCAAGGCAGCACCCAAAGTAGCATTCCAGCTATTTTCCTCCAATGAGTAAAGTCAAGGAAGAAATAAGGAAGCTGACATAGCACAGATAGTGCTGAATTTAGAGTCCAATTTTAATAAAAGGCATTATTCAAATTAATGAGATTTAAGACAGTCATTTAAGTTGAAGAACAGAAATTTAATAGCAGATGTTCAACGGCCTCTATTG
Source organism: Myrmophylax atrothorax (assembly GCA_026770055.1). Taxonomy (NCBI): domain Eukaryota; kingdom Metazoa; phylum Chordata; class Aves; order Passeriformes; family Thamnophilidae; genus Myrmophylax; species Myrmophylax atrothorax. Next base: position 116,713,008 of record JAOXXN010000001.1, on the reverse strand, counting down.
TTGAAATGAGTTTGTGGGAAAGAGATGAGATGCACAAGAGGAAGAGCAGAATGGTGGGGCACAGAAGCAGCCTCTGACCTTTTCTTTACAGCTGCAGTAAGGAACCAGAAATTTTGCACATGCATGGACATGAGTGAAAAATACACACACAAAGGCCTGCAATTGGCAGGGAGAACATGTAAGGAAATCTCTTCCTATGAAAGGGCACAGACTTAACAAGTTCCTCAAATGAACTTGATATTTACAGGGATAGCAAAACAGCAGGAGTTACTAGACTTGGTAAACACACGTTTTGGGAGATCACAAGGGTTTAGAGGTTTCCCTCTGCCAGATCTTGCAAGATCAGGTGGGTAGAAAAGCCATCTATGCTGCAGTGTTGGTACTGCTCTGAAAGGCTGAAAAATTTCATTCCAAACCTGTTGGGAGACATTTATCTTTTTACCTGGAGGATACTTATATTTTGTCAATCACTGTTTTTGTTGCCAAACCTTCTGGTCCCACATGGCTCAAACAGAATTCCAGATATGAATGTGGTCCTATTGGTCTTTGTATTTCATGAAGTCAAGTGTCAGTAAAGCAAAACCTTCTGCAGCAACCCAGCCTGGCCCCTGTGCTACTTCCTTGGTGTCAACAAGGTTGTCAATTGAGTTATTAAGACTACTTTAATAATAAAAATACTAATAAGACATGAGGTGCTGGGACAGATTATCCCACAACTAGTGATGAGCAACTTGATTTTAAGAAAGTGCTGCTGTGCTGGGGAGAGGAGGGCAAACACAGAACCCCCACTGTTCTAAGCAGTGATTTTGCCTTCTGTTGTACTCAAAGAACATCTTTTAGAAAAAAAAAAAAAAGAATAAATCAGCTGATGCTGCAAGGGGAAAGGTCAGCTTTTCTCCCTGTCTTCTTGCACAGCCCAGCAGGTAGAACATGATCATTCTTTCTGCCTTGCTGTGGTTCTCATCTTAAAAAAAGAGTAGCTTCTTGTTTTACATATTTCTTTACATATTTTGAAGAACCAAGGGAAACAAAAAAGCCACCATGCACTCTCAGTGGAGGGAAGCTTTACCCAAAACCAGCAATGCAAACCAGGAGATGGAGATACTAAATTTTACAATGAGAAAATGGTCCAAACCCCCAAATATCAGGAAGCCTTCAACTTCATTAAGGAACCAAGTTAAAGGCAACAAGGTAAAGGGAAACAACTAAGAAACCCAGAAAGATCATCACATTCTTTTAGTAGGAGGAATAAGTGTTTTGCAAATAAGCAGAATTTCACACAGTCCCAACAGGGTCAATGTAACCAGACAAAGCTGCAAGATAAAGCTTCTCATGACACAGACATACCAACCAAGTGTCCAGAGAGGAGGAAAGACTACTCAGCTCTCAGAGATTTTTTTGTTTTTCCCTGTGCTGCCCAGAGAAGCAGGGAAGAGAGCTGTGCCTTTATGGAATGTGCCACCAGCAAAATCCATGCACAGAATTAATCAGCCTCTTTCAATAATCACTCAACTCATACCCCTCTGATGACTCAAGTTTAAAGGAGCAATAACCTGGCCCGGAAGAGACAGGAAGAAAAGGTCTCAATTTTGTGTCACATCTGTAATTTCCAATGATAGCATGGAGTGGCAGCAGCACAATGTCAGCTACCTACAGAAAGAAACTGAAAAACTGAGTTGCAGGACACACTCACTCTTCTTTTTCTTTCCTATCTCATGTTCTTCCTTCTGCCAACTATATGGGGTTTATAATCAATAACTTAATTGAAACTTCTATAATAATATTACCACATTCCCTGCTAATTTTGCATGGCCACAACTACATCAAGGGCTGTGTGTTGTTATCACTGCCATCATTTGAGTTTATGCAGCCTACAGCATTAATAATACAGATAAACTTAACCAAGAGCCATCATTCCTTCAGCCACTGCAATAAAGCAAATGGTGTGTTTACAGTTGGTCTGGAGCATTAATACAGCAAAGATGTCAAGCACAGAGTCTTCTCCCAATTAAATAGACAGAAGAAAGCCTTCTAGTTTTAATTATTGTTTTATATCTCTGATTGAAAAACAGAGCTGGAAATCAGTTGTGGAAACAGTATCAGCCTAATAAAAAACCCCCAAATCCTTAACAGCCCTTGGCTTCATTCAGTGCCATCATATCCAAACCAGCCTCTCCCCCATTTTTCACTTTTACTTTGAATAGCAAAATAGTGCACTGATGAAAGAGGATTTATCCAACTATTATGAGCAAAGTAGCTTTAACTTCCTTTAGATATCCACTAACGAGATATAAAATGACACTTCCCGGACACATCACCAGCACAATACGGCCTTTATTGATTTTCATATCATGTTCTTCAGCCTGAGACGGCTCTCTTGAGGATTCTGCTTCCCAGCAGGAAAAAAATTGCCTTTTCTATGTTTGAATTCAATCTATTAATGCATCCCTTGCTGGAGACAGTGTCTTTTGAGTTCTTTCCCTCTGTAGTTGATGTGTCTACATCTTGCTGGCTTGGGGTCCTAATGGATCCCAGGGTTAGAGGTCAAAGTACAAAAAACCAAAAAAATGAAATTGCTCAGCTTGGCAATCAATAAGAAAGAGGCTCTTAATCTTCCTAAGGGTAAGATGTGCAACCAATGAGGCGTAATAAGTGTGTTCAACCTTGTGCCCAAGCTATAAATAGAGCAGCAAATCCAAAAAAGTTGCACACCGAGACTGAAGACGAAAAAGGGTTAATATGGTTGTTCCAGCAGGGAATTCACAGCTGGAGGAAGAGATATTACTTTTTATCTGTCATTGTGAGGGTTTCTCTAGTGCAATGCCATCAGCATCTCTTTGCTATGCAATTTAAAGGGCTGAAAGACAATTTCAATAGTCAAATTACTTCTGAGAGCTGAGTGTCACAGATCAGGATAAGTTAACTTTGGTCATATATCTGCATTACCTGTGATTACAAATTCAATCTGGGCAAAAGAAACAGGGACACACACTCTTGGAACAGGCAGGAAGAGATTCCTACAGCCTTCACCAGAAGTGGAGAAGTGCAGCAGGTTAGCTGTGTATGTGCAGTCTCTGGCTTGCAGGGAAGTATGAATTGGAAGAAATACTTCAAGTTTGCACTAGAGAAATAGCTATATAAAAATACAACCCTTGACGATACTAATTTAATACTTAACAGCCAATATTTACAGAGCTTAGATCACTGGAAGTTGGAACAGTTAAATGGCACAAAATAATTGTATGGCTCAGTTTTCTCCAATCTATCTTTCCAGAAGACATAAAATACAACTGAGTGACAGTCCTGACAGGAGCTAACTCAGAAAATGAGGAAATCACTTGACAGCTAAAGAAATACATTCTAATAGCAGACACTACTGAAAACAAAGCTCTCAAACCTGAACTCTACTACAGTCACTTGTATAAATTCACTCCTTTGTGCAAGGGTTTAGCAGAAAACAACTGGACCATGAGGTTTAACTAACCTTCACTCCCCCTAAAAAATGTCCTGCATTTTTAAGTCATGGTGTGCACACAACCTACATTAGGCTCATAGAATGGATTGGGTTGGAAAAGACCTTCGAGATCATCAAGTCCAGCCCCTGGTCCAACTCCAGTCCCTTTACCAGATCATGGCACTCAGTGCCACGGCCATCTTTCTTGGTCTTGGTCTCCAGTTCTTCTGGCCCTTTGCAGCCCCAGGCCATGGATGTGTTCCCCCTTGCCAGCTGGGGGAAGCTGCAGCACCCAGAATCATTTACCACAGTGCAGTGCCACGGGCTTAACTCTGAGGGGTTACAGGGAACATCACACCCACATGGACACCCCAGGACAGCTCAGATGTTTCACAGGACTGACTGACAGCTCTTGCAGTTACCTCAACATTTAATGACAGCAAAGGGACTGGTCATAGAGGGTTGGGTTAGAGATTGGGTAGGCAGACTTAACACCCATAAATCCATGAGCTCTGATGGGATGCAGCTGATGAGCTGGCTGATGTTCTTGCTAAGCCACTCTCCATCTCCCTCACAATTCCGTGATTCTCTGTAAGCCAGGGAACATTTGCAATCTGAATAGCATAGGCTTCAAATTTCATTTCCAAGTGAATTCTTTAGTGCAAACAAAAGCTTTGCATGAATTCCCACATGTTCTACAGGGCACAGAACTCACACTGACCCATCATCTATGTAAACTTACACTGAACACACAGGTAAGCCCTACAAAATCACATTTTCAGTTGAAGGTCTACTGTGTTATTAGCACCAAATGATCAATTAACCATATCCATACATTACACGTCATTAACACTTGCTAGGACATCTCTGACCCTGCTTGAGGGGATGTTTGCCATTCAGTGCTGCTGGCAGAACTCCTGCTGAGCAAAGACAGCCCCAGTTTTGGCTGGGCTGGTGGACAGAATGTGCACACAGCAGGAACTCTGCAACGCTGACTTGGCCAATGGATGAAATGGGAGCTGTGACCAGCAGGTGTGTTTTTAGTGTGCTTTGAGTGGCTTCCCAGGAAGCCCTGTGCCTCACAGCAGCTGAGTGCCATCGCCCTGGGGCACCTCAGCAGGTCAGGATGCTTTCAGGCAAGGTGCAAGCATCACTCACTTTAAGCTCTCAGAAGCAGCAGCTGCCCATATGCCTCAAACTTAGGTACCTCCTCAGCAGATTCCTCAAAAATTAACAAAATAAAAGACAAGAGGAGTGTACTCATTGGAGTCCACTTTGATGGAGCAAATGGAAACCAGTTTGATTTGTGGATTTTCCTCCCTTGTCCCTTCTGTTCTACAAGGGAAGGATCGGAGGAGTGCTGCTATACCAGCCAACTCTTGGCTGAAAGCTGTCCCTGAGCAGCTGGAAACCAGACAGTTGTTTCTGTTGCACCACCAGCTTTCAGAAAAATAAACTACTTGTACACTTCTCTCACATTCTTCTAACATAGAATTTATTGAGTCTACTGAAAGGCTCGGGGTAAACAGCTGACTGTGAAGAGGACCAGTGGCATGTCACCTCATCCCTGAAGTTTACTGAAGTCCTTCCAGTGCTCATGATATAGATCCCCCCATTCAAATCCAGGAATACCTTCCAGTAAAATGCACAAACACTGAAAATTTAGTTCTTCAGTCAAAGTTTAGGAAATTCAAAGGCACAGCCATTTGTTGTTCCTAGCAGTGCATCATCAAAAAGTAACTTTTAATGTAACATGACTTTAAAAATACCATCAATATACACACCACCATCCCCCTTCGAGTCTGGAGGAAGTGACTGAAATCACTCTGCATAGAAAGGAGTTATTTGGAATTGGCTTTTAAAAAAATTGCACATCTCAATCTCTGCAACAACACTCCAAGTAAAAGGAGTCACAGTATTCTCAGCCCCAAAGCAATACCAAAATCCCAGAAGCAAATCATATTTACACTCCAACTCCAAATTATTTCAATTACACACTTTAGTGTGTAATGTCTGTCCACACATTAGTCTGATAAATTTGGTGCCTGTGTAGAGGCACCACTTCAAAACATTTGTTTTCTCTATAAAAAAAAAGACCTTGTATGTGATAAATCAACATTTTTTTAAATGATAAATGATAAAAGAAAATGTAAGATGTAGTTTGAACTCCCTGATACAGGAATAAGAACATCCCATTATTTAAAAAGGGAATGACACAGAGAAGACATAGCTAAACTTTCCAGAGCTCCAGGTGATGCCAAACATAATTGGTGGATGGATCAGTACATGGCTCCCACATCACATGAGAACTTCATGCCTGCTCATTAGAGATCCAAGTGACACATAATTACAGAGGCAGTTTTATCTTACATGTTTGTTATATTTTTTTAACTCTTCCTTCATGAATGTACTAGTAAAAACAGGCACTGAACTAAGCTAAGTTTGACTGTTGCCCAAATGCAAATAATCCAAACTTCAGTAACATCCTCAAGGGATTTGCAATATCCAAATCGACTCAGAAGGTTTCTCACCCCAAAAGTGAGGAAGTTGTTCAAGAGGAGGTTGCCAGCCCTGCCAGCGACACTGGCCACCTGTGCAGTCACACACCTGACCTTCTGCATGAGAGCCTCAAATCCTGGAGTGCCTTCACAGGAGGGACACGGCAAAGCCCAACAGAAGGATTCGGAAGTGAGGGCAGAAGTTTTACTGGTCAGATTAAACTCTCTGAAGGGTTGACATGAAAATACTTCAAAACAGAGCAAGTTTGCCCCTATTTGGTGAGCAAAGTACCAATGGAATTGCAACAGTAATTACAGTATACACTTCTCTAAGGTATGCACAGTCATCTGGGGGTGTAAAAACACAAACCAATACTCAGGATCACTTCAAGGCTTCTACATCCTGCAAAGACAACTGAGTCCTTCCAAGGAAACTGTTCTCATCCTTGAGGAGCTGAGATTCAGCTTTGGCACAGGCAGCAGGAAAAGGGGGAAAGGCAGCTTGCTCTTCACTCTCTCACCTTTTCCTCAGAGGAGGATTATACTCAGGTGCACTTCAGATTTAGATTTTATGCTACTACTGGGGGGCATGGGGGGTGGAGGGAGGGAAGAAAAGAAACCCCCAAGATAAAATTCTTCACCTTGACAAGCACATGGAGGGCTTGTAATCTTCCAAAGGATCACTTCTGCTTCCATCTCAGCAACAAGCACAAGCAGCACTGAAGCACAGTCTGGAATGCACATGCCTAAGGAGGCTGAGGGCTTTTGGCACACCTTTTCTGCATGGAATTGTCACCTTCAAGTCTGGATCTGACACCAGCTTCCAGTGTAAGTCTTGAACAGTCTCACTATTCATTCAAAATAAGTTGGCTTGACATGAGCTACTGCCCCAAAAAACCACTGGAAAGCACTATCTGGAGTATCATTTTAAATATAGCCAGAAGTATTTCCACCAACACAAAAGGTTAAAAATATCCTTGAGGTTACAGTCTCCATAACTAACTGAATCACATCAGCAGTTTTATAAATAAGCTGGGAAAGGATTTAGAAGTGCTTGACCTTCAGGAGTCAAAGAAAGATGCAGCTGTCCTCGTTACCATCTGAAACTTCACTGCCACTTGCTGAGGCAGATTTAATGCATCCTCTCAGCTTATCAGCAGAAATGGTAAATAGTCCACATTAATCAGAACATAACCATCTCATCTCATTCTTTTGGAGATGAAGGTCCATTAGGGAATCAAAAGCAGATAAAGCAGAACTTCAATTACTTGAAGCCTCTACCCTGATTCTGCCTGAATTATCCTTGTGTTCCTCATAGAAAAAGGGTGGAGGCGATGATTTATTTTCTGAGATATTCCCATTAAAAAACAAGACCAGCACAATACATTCCCACTTCCTTATCCAATTTTTTAAAGCACATAAGGGCAGGCAGATGTCAGCAGGACTGACAACTCAGTGTTTCCTGGATTTTCAGCATGTAAACCGCTCTTTACTCTGCACTTCTAAGATCAGAACGGGTGAAGGTGCTTTTAGACAAGTTAAGTCAGAAGAGAAAAGTGAAAGAATCAGCAGCTTTTCCTCCAGGCCTTTTTGAAATAATTTGACAACCACTGAAATTCTCAAAATTAGCTGGAGTTTGGCACATAAGCAGCACAGCTGTGGTACCTACACAAGCCGCTATCAAAGGGGCAGTAAGTTCCTCACATAACAACTGGTTTGAATCTCAGGGACCTTGCACTGAAGATGAGGGCAGACACTTAGAATGGAAACAGGTTATGGTGGGGGTTTTCTCAATTTCATGACTTGGGACATAAATAAAATTTCATCAACACACATTTCCCAAGATCTACATTGTTTCAGAAGATTTGGTGCAGGCACACAACATTGGTTTAGACAGCCAGGAAACATCTGGAAAAACAGCTCCTTGTGTCTCCTACATTTTCATTTGCAGCAATGGAGTAGAGTAAGGACTACAGAACACACCTTTTCACTTTTAAAAAAAGCCTTTCATAGGTACTTTGGCTTCTCTCCCTGCACCTCATCACATTGTGCAATTCTCACTCATATTCCTGCCATCTTACTCGAGAAAAGTCCAGATAAGCTCAGCTGAAATCCTTCAGGCTAAGATATTTTTGTGGCCCATCATGAAGCAGCAAAACATGGAAGAAAAGGCTTGGAAATAAAAAGATTAGCTGTGTATTACATTTCTGGTAGAACCCTCCCAGCACTCACTGCTTCCCAGGCACTGAGCAAACTGCAAGGAGCCAAATTCTAAAGTCCTGTTAAGTGACACCACGTGGCAACTCATCCTTCAGAATAGCAACTTATTAATTTCTTACATGCAATGAATGCTTGCAGTAACTATCAGGATTTGCTTTTATTAAGACCAAAATAGTAAAGTTCATTTCCACAGCAACTTGTTACAACATATATCACAACCATTGCAACATCTCTTGATGGGAAAAAGATGCATTTTTATCCCCTCGAGGAATAACTCCTGAAAAAGGTCAACGCTCTAAGAAACTCTCCAAAAAGCCCAACAGCAGGTTAGGCTGCTTACCCAGCAGGTCACATGCTTCTTCAAGAGGATAAAAACACACCACTTTCAAAATGCTCCTTTTAGCTCATGTTTCTGAACAGCAAGAACAGAGGCCTACTTCTAAAATAAATAATAATAAAAAAGAGAAAGAATAAATCGCTGGTTCTCTCTGAATCTGTTTTGAAGGGACTGACTTCATGTAAATCCATCCACAAAAAGACACAGGAAAGCCACATCAAGTAGCACTGTGATCTTCTGATAAAACATTGCACGTGAGTACACACATTACACACTGAGAAAATGTTCCTTTACAAATGCCCTTTTCCTTCCAGCAGGACCCAGTCAGACTCACATCTTGCAAAGGGTTCTGCTTGGCATTTATGGCAAAGAAAAATGTGTGTATCGGATTGCAAATTCTGTCATTTAAAAATCAGTTATTCCTAGGGGGGAAAAAACCCCCAAACAACAAAAACCCCCAACTATCTGAATCTCCAATTTGTAATGTGCAATTGCAATTTCCATAGCTAGACTCTTAAGTTAATTATAAGCCTCGAGACTGATCACACCTGAGGAAAGACCTATCCAAAATCAACAGTTTTACTCAACCACTGTGGAACAGGCACTGAGAGGAAATACTCCAGAACACAAGCCTGGGGCAAGTGGCATTTATGATGCTGAATGTACAAGCAGATTGCACACTGGAAGGGAGCACTTAAGAGTGTGACAAATTTAGCCATTTACGTGCAGAAATTAAAACTGTTGTTCTTGGAAAAGAGCTGAGTTGCTTTCAGAGTTTGCTCTGTGCATTTGCAGGGCTGCTCCTCAGGTTTTGTTTGCTCATAGCTGGATGTTCTTTTGTCAGGCTGTGGCAGATTTATTTGTGTCTCCAGCCTGTATTGAAACAGCAATGGGCACTATCACCAGTTATAGATATTTCTGCTTATCTCTTCTGTGGCCACTGCAGGAGAAATAGAGTATAAAATTGGTTTGGTTTTAATCCTCTGCAATTAACACAGATCCAGCCTCACCACCCTGAAGTTTGTCAAATGGACTGGGGCAGAAGGAACTGCAGTTTCCCTTCCTCCCTTAGAGCTGAAGGGACCAGTGAGACCTGGCAGAGGCTGAACTGTCTCCCTTGGGAGGAATTCTGCCCCCCTGGAGAGACTTCCTCCAGAAACATTCCTACACAAAGTGGTTTTGCCCTCCTCATGAAGGTCTTTGCTTCAGAACCATCATCATCAAGTCTCCTGAGAGATGACCAGCATCTGAAGAAAAATATTTATTGAAAGCAATTTATCTGAAAAATATTGACATTTACTTCAAATTCCTTTCAGCAGTTCATTATTTGACTGGCTCCACAGACTGTCCATAGGCAGCAAATAACCCTTTCAACATTTTTTCACAGCTCCTGAACTCCTGTTTAGGAAAAATGCTTTTGATTATTTGACAAGCACACCTATCAAGCAAATATTTCATCCCAACCTTCAGCACAGTAGGACTACAAAAGCAGAGGAAAGAGGACACGGGATGGCATTGCTACAGGAGACTGAGAAAGGACTATAAACCTTGGCAGGTAAACACAGAATTACTGGTGCAGAAGTGCTCTGGTTAAAATGAAGACAACGGGGTAAGTCAGATGTGGCATTCACTAACCAAAGGCACCCTCTGCCATCACTCACACAGAACAAAGGAACAGTCACTTTGCTTCACTCCAAGGCAATGTGTTTGTGCTACAAACAGGGCAGAATTTTAGAACAGTCATTTAGGACCAAGAAATGGCAAAAGCAGCATCACTGTTTTTAACAGTGTGCTCTTCCTCGCGTCACAGGGAGGTACTATCAGGGTGAACAAGAAGTAAGCTTTCCACTACAGATAGCCAAGATCAACCCACAGAGAAAAAAATTAAAAGTCTAAATACAAAACCTGAAAGCAAATTTAGTGGTTTGGATTGCTCTGTTCTTTTGCTCCTCCACTACCACAATTTTAATGCAAAGCAGAAGTGGGAAGGCAGAGACATATTTTTTGGATGGTTATTTCCTCTATCCCTCCTTGCAGTGACTCAGCAAAACAAACTGTGTACTGATTGGGGGGACTTATGCTTATTAATTGATAATGTTATTAATCAATATACCTATCATAGAATTTGCTTAGTAGTTATTATAAAATTCACTGTATAGCACATGGCAAAAATCCCAAGGTACAGACCTGTCCTTGAAGATGCCATACCAAGAAGCCCCAGAGCCTCTTGGACTAATTAAAACAGCCCGGATACCCTATGAAAGGAAGATAAATCAGAAGATATGTGAAAACAACAAGTAGAGAAATTCTCCAATTACACCAGTTACAGTTGCCAACAGATCCAGTTTGAAGCAGTATTGAGCAAAAGGTAAAAAGATCATGGGAGGAAGAGTGGTGAATTCATCCCCAAAGACCCCTGCCCCAAAGTGCCAGGAGGGAAAGCACAGACGCAGAAAGGAGTGGCACGGGGTGGAGAAAATGGAAATCAGTTCTTGAAACTCATTGTAATAACCCTGCCCTCTCTAAGAAAATGAAGAAATAATGAATATGTATGACTTGCTTGCATATAAACCAGTTGTTAACTCGACCAGGTCCAGGTGTGCATGTTTTTAGAGGAGCCATCCCCTTGAATAAACGTACCTCTCTATAACCTTACTGGATATGGAGTCTTCTTTCCACAAATCAGTACCAGCCTATGAACTAAACCCTCCTTCCTCGTCCTTTCAAGCTCAGCAGCCCTTCTTGCCTGAGGAATTCTCTTGGCACCCGGGTTTGATGTCAGCCCTTGATTGTGTTTTGATGTTTCTGCGGCTCTACGATCGAGTTCAATCCTCAGCAGCCCAAACAGACATTTGTCACGCTGTGTGCACCAGCTGTGTTGTGGCACGCCGCCCACTCAGCCATGCAGCAAGGGCAGCGGTGCCAGGGCATGTGAGGAGTCACACGGAATTACCATTCCTTGGGAGGATCACTCAAGGCCTCCCGGTGTTGCCGCACACCAGTTCAACCGCCGCAGAGTGTCTGAGTAAATATTTGCACGCAACGAGGAGCTGTTGAGAGGGGTTTGCCCACAGCCCCAGCCCCCAGGACATGAAATATTCAGCACATTAAATGTCTCCACCGATGCGGAGTGGTGGGTTTTCGCTCTGATTTGATTAGCAGTGATGATTCTTTCATGAGGTGTGACTGTCCTCCTGCATTAGCGTCAGCCCAGATTCCATGCAGCAGTCACGGAAAAAAAGGAGGTGGGAAAATGAGAGTCTGACACGTTAACAAGGGTTTCTGTGTAGAGCCTCTATCAGTTCGGAGATTTCCTGTGTAAAAGGAAATGCTGGAGCCTAAATCCTAATTTCATGAAAGCACTACTATGTAGAACTCTAAATTGGAACACAAATGCAAAACTCACATGTCAAAATCAGTAAAAATTAACTAGGAAGAATCCTAAAACAACACAGGTTTAACTGAAGTGATGCCTAAGAATTTAATGTAACTTATCAGTTTTGCTTTGCTGAGTTACTCTGATTTTAAGTGTGCATATTAAGTGCCTTTCTCACGAGTTTGGGAGCTGCTTTCAGGCTTTGTCAAGGCCAATGTTTTTGAGCAGCCACCTGCAAGATAACAGGAGACAAACAACAGGAGAAGGCCCAAATGCCCCCCCCATGAAGAAGGGGGCAGAGCGACAGGCCTTTGGGGTGGGCATTCAAGAGACATAAGAATACTGATTGGATGTTAATAAAGAGTATAAAACCTGCAAACTTCCTGTTCTCGTGGTCAAACCCCTCTGGGTTTGAACTGGGAAGCTTCCAATAATAAAACCCTATATCTTTCTCCATTAACTTGTCTTCACTTTGTTCACAAGAGTATGGGATTTGAAGGCATCAGAAGGAATGTCTTAACATGCCACAGATGAGACATCAACTCTTTACCCATAAAAACCTAGAAGCATTTCACTGGAAGATGTGCTTCCATATTAAGCATAATGAGCATTTCCTAATGAGCACTGCAGAACTCATTATTTATACTGAATCAAAATTTAGTTGCATTGCTCCTAAAAATTTTTCACCCAAACACATCTCATCACTATGTGAGGAACTGGCAATTTTCAATAATGATAATGTGACATTGGTGACATACTTTTAACATCACCCATTTAAGTTATTCCCTTATATAACATTCCCATATTATTTCCATCCTGTAGCAGTGAAGTGGCTCTAATGGCAGCAAGCAAATTCTGCAGGAAAAGGCAGTTTATTAGATCGAGTAATGGAGGTGGAACAGACCAAAAAGGGCTGTTACTCACAAAAGCTATTTTTGTTTGCCAGTGGCATCAGTTGCCTTCACCAGCCTTGGTTCAGACCTACAGCTGTGACTCAGACAAATCGGATTTTGAAAAGATTTGATGCTCTGCAACAAGCATTCTGCCTTAAGATGAAAGGCTGAATGGGCAGCTACTTAAAAAGCAAAGCGTTCCCAGGTTAAATCTTTCTATGTATGTCCATACTGGTGCACTAGAGACAAGTGTAAAGTCTCTACACAAATTCACAGGCACACAAAGAGGAATTCTGAGGGCTATCACATACAGAAATTTTCAGAGCATCACCAGAAGTTATTTAGCAGAAAGCTTTCTGTAATTGTCACTGAAGGGGAAAACTCACAATATTCAATAAGCTTTTGCTCTCTGGTTCCTCTCTGTGGCCTTGTGTCAAAAAAAAATCTAAACAGAGAAATGTATCCGTTTCTGAAGACCAGGGACATCCCACATGAAACAAGTTTAGTCTCACAATCTACTCCAAACCACTAAAAGAGTTTTCAAAAGCTTGACTTTGGAAGACTTCCCTTTCCATGGGCAAGTTCATCCACGTGGTGCTCCAAAAGCAGAACCCAGGAGAGAAGGGGTAGGGCAGAGAGGACCCCACCATGCCACTGGTGGGACTCCTTTCCACTGCCCCCCAGGCCCCAGACGTAGTTCCAGTTTGACATTATCTCCCAATTAAAGCCAGGTGACAGGGTGATGGGTGACACCCACTGGAGATGTTGCAACTGCCTAGTAGCCTAACTAGCAATTTTATTTTCCTAATTAGACCAGCAATGGCAATGGGGAAAATTGAACTACACAGGGCTCAATTAAGAGAATAATGATAGCAGACATTTGGTGCTATGCTTAAAAGCATTTTAAAACACACTATTATTATCACTAATTGTTGTGCAGTAAACTCCAAGAAAAAGAAACTGTAGTATTTCCTGTACTTTCCCAAGTTCCAGTATTGCAGTTTATACTTATTTTAAGGTTACCTACATGAGGACAACTGGTGAGAATCTTATTATGCCACCAAGAGAAGGATTAAAGCTGCATGCACTCACTCTCAGCCACATGCAGATTTTACTACACTCCATTATAAAATCTCATTTCCTTCTGTCAGTATTTCCAGCCCATTCCTGCAAGCACCAGGAACCATTTCTCACCCTTTCCTCAGTCTTCAAAACAGTGGAAATTTGGGAAAGTGTACGCTCTTCTCATCACCCCAAGTGAGGTCTGCTTGTCACAACAGCAGAGTCCATGGAAACTGGAGCAGAATATTGACCCTCAATTACCCAAGGCATGATTTGAAGACCTACTATAGAAATGCTCTATTCTATTACTTAGGTAAGGAGGGTTAAAATTGAAAATCCAGTCTTTCTGCCAAGATGACATCTATGTGTATAACACCCACAATTCCCAAAGATCTCATGGACTGAAATACCCAAACCACTGTAAAAGGCTGTGTGAACATTATTGACTTTTTGATAAAAATTATAGGAAAATTTATAGGAATTTTGTAAAAAATTCCTAACAAATTTGTAGGGGGTTTAAAACAGTTTTTTATCTTGATTATGAAACACAAAGCACCTGCAGAAACTTCTCATACTGTTCTCATTGCTTGTGGTGCTTTGAAAATTAATTTCTAACTGATAGAAATTGGAAATTCAGCCTATGGAGGCACATCCACTTTGAACAGCTGCTCAATCAAAATGCAACACCACAGTGATAATAAATGCTACTAAATCATCTGCATTCCAACATTAGGAGCCTTCTCACAGGTTTATATTTCCTGCACTGAATAGGGTGAGCATATAGATTCCAGAAATCTCAAAATACCAGCAAGATGATCCCAGCTTTGTCCCCACCCCCTGCACATAAACACAAGTGCACATGAACTCAACAGCATTAAAAACCACAACAGATAAAACAGCATTTCCTGGAAAGCAGCATCCAGATGTTGAAGCACTTAAAAAAAACCTCCAGCAAAACACCAAAATGAACGACTGCTGGAAAAGACCAAATGCTGTGCTGATTCTGAACCAGGTGCTTTCGCTGTTACTGTTTGATATCAAGTCAAAAATCCAAACTACATCAAGCAAACAGGTTTATAATCAGATTTACAGGCACACTGGATATATCACTTGTCCCTGGAGTACAAGACAATCATCACATAATCTTCCTCTGTCATAAAATGTTCTTCAATTAAAAAAAAAAGAAAAAAACCAAACCACACACACATAACAAATAACCTCAATGTAAACAATCTAATGCTCTGATACAACTGGATTTTGAGACTTGGTGATTCAAAGGACAAGGGCAAACAAGCTCATCTCTACTGTGAAAATTGCTAATGCAAAAATAAAAAAATAATTATGCTGCTGTCATCTGAAAATGTTATTAACAGATTTAAAACTAATTTTAAAAAATACTTTAAAATATTCCCAAGTCTCTTAAAACAGCACCACTAGCTCTATAATAAAAATACTTAACAAGTGTTTCCATTGGCATAATTTCAAGCTCAAAGATAGAAAAGGTCATTTTCCCTGGATTCTGTCAAAGGAAAGGGTTTTTTCCATAATGTGTATAAAAATACCCTGTGTAGTCCCTCTCTGAGGACAAGCAACAGAGTTCACTCTTCATCAGTAGTTATTCTGCAGATTATGCAGAGCATTAAATAACCTCCAGAAAAAACTGTACATACCCTTTAGCAAATGGGTGTTTAGAAAGAGAACAATGAATTAATTATTAAAAATAAGAAGGGAAAAATACAACTGTGCAGTTCATATTAGCATGCAGGAGCTTCTCCAAGAGCCTGTCTGTGTACTGCCCAAACAGAATCTTAGCTCAGACACAAACCTGTAAATTAAATTATTGGCCAAGACTAACAACTGTTGAGCAGAGAAAGTGCATGGGGACTTTGGGAGAAAAAGAAGAATGCAACTGCAAGTAACTGCAAGCAAACTCATTCAGTCATTTCAAGTCAGGCTTGAAAACTTGGCTTGATCTCCTGAATTATTTTTTAACAACATGGGGGGTTCTCACAGCAGAGCTGAATCATAATTGTCCTTTCTTATGCTGAAATACCTTGATCATTGGCAACTCAGAAGTTCACCTCTCAATTTCACTCTGTTTTAATCAAAAATACTGAAACCCACAAAAAAGTGGACGTTAAGAAGCTGAGTAGAAATGTCAGCATGAGGGATGGAGGAGTTGAAAGCCAAAAAATAAGATTAAAAACTGAGAGGAACTAAAAAACCCCAAGTAACCAACCCAAACTGTACTACTACTATCCAGCAGGAAGCTCTTTTTTGGGCCAGCCTGAATTCTGAAGTGTTCTAAACCTTCACAATTAATACAGGCCTAGGAGAGAATTTTATTCTATTTTGCATTGAGCCTTCACTGGGAAACTTAGCAAATGGAGAAGCATTAAAGGAGTTAAAAGAAAGCATTTGAGTGTAAACATTGTGAAAAATAATGGCTGGAAACTCATTCAGTTGAATGGTTGAAAACTCATTCAGATAACGTTTCAGATAATTCTTGGAACCCTCTGAACATGAAAGGTTTGATGTTTGCAAGATACCAGAACACCACAGGGCTGGCCTATTTCCCCAACAATTTACAGCAAATTGAGCCTTATCAGTATTCAGAACCAACTCTAGTGTGGAGAAGAAAAATGTTATAGAAATATAAGGAGGGGAGATAAAAGGAGAGCAGCGAGGAAGAAAAGCATCTCATGTCTTAATTGAGCTGAGGAGAAGATAGGGAAGGATGATATGGGCTGCACCGTGGGAAAACCCCCTTGGATTAAGGGTTGCACTTGATGATCTCAGAAGTCTCTTCCAACCCAACTGGTTCTATGATTCTATGAAAACACTGCTGATGATTCCAGCCAAGCAGCGATGGAGACTCTCCAATCCAGGGCTCTTTTAGGGGACAGCTTTAGCAGCAGGCAAAGCACAGAAGCTGCTGGGTGCTTGTAAAAGCTCAGTGAATAATTTGCCACAAACAATAACTCTGACAAACTCAGCCTCTCTCTTTTCGTTGTGTCCCCAGAACTCTGTGAATGGGATTGTGGTGTTCAAACATATCCAAATCTCTCTGCAGCATTTCCCCACGCACAGCTCAGCTGCCAAAATTCACAGGGTTGCTGAGCTGTAGTCAAAAAAGAGAATCTGCTGGTTTTCCATTTCCTGACTGGATGAACAAACGTAACCTACTTCTGAGTACTGACATGCACAAGTATTTAAAAATTGATTGCCATGAGTAACTGGCTACGTGTCACATTCAGGGAGGAAAAGAAAAGGGCATCTGGTAAATACGAGTAGGACTCCCTTGCACAGCAATAGTTAAAAGATCACTATACAAATTTAACCACACCAAAACCAACTCACATGACCATATCCTGAAGGCACATCTTTCCAGTAAAATTCACATTTCCTAGCTGTTCAGGAAATCCAAAAGGTAGTGAAAGTTTAAGCAATTACATTTAAATATTTGAGTTAACAGTCAAGGCTGCTTACATTCTTTTCATTGTACAACACTAATCCAGATCCCACCAGCATTCCTGAGATTAAAGATTAAATTGTGTTACCTTCCTTGGTACAACACTCAGTCGTTTATACCTGCCTAAAAAACCTCCATAGCTTCCCCCTCCTTGTCCCCAGGTTGTGTTTCTCACATGGCACAGCAATGAGAGCACAATTACTGAAATGAAGATGTTGGCAGCCCTCCAGATGTCAGGAAGAATACAACAGGTATTACTCACCTGTTCTGAAAACAGAGTTCCCAGCAGTGCTTGTTCCCTCCTTTTGATGTCAGATTCTTTTGTAAAATGCTGCCATCTTAGATTAGCAGGAACATTATTTATTTTTTAATTTCCTGTTGGTATTTATTTTTTTCCTATTTTCTGAGGTATATCTTTAGGATGGCTGCCCTACCTCAAGAGCCTAAAATACAGCACATGCACGAAATGAGCACCTAGAATCACCACCACCTTGAATTTAGCTGGGTGCAAACACAGCCTGAGAGCCCATCATTGGCATGTCTTGACCTGAGGGTAATGTGACAGCCTTTTAAAACCAAGCCTGAGCAATAAATTCAGAAAAACCTGCTAGGCATTAGCCACACCACCTCACCTTGGTGACACATTGACTGTAGGTACCGGTTTTGCACTCCACAAGCCTGGAACAGTGAGGCAAAATGCAGAGGGGTTTTTTGAGAAGCTGCCAGACAGCAGCCAAAGGTCAGTCAGTCAGAGAATGAAGTGAATAAGAAATGCAATAAGCATTCTGGGTTTAATTTGACATGCCTTGTTACTCCAAGGAAGCTCCTGAACACCAGGTCACCCCTAACAGAAACATTTGTATTCCTTTGTAGACTCCCTTCTATATGGACATGCTTGGTCACCTGCCTTCAACATTCCCAATTCCAAAGTTAAGAACTAACTTAAGCTCCCAAAACAGGTAGCTGGTCCACAGCAAGAAAAATCCTCATTTGACTCAGTATGCTCAGGGTACCATAAATACCATCTATATACATATGAGCCTTATTATTACCACTAATTATTAGCCACCTGCATTTCTCTTTCTCCTGTCTTCTGAATAGTAAGAACATGATTTGCTCACACAGGCAAAGGCAGATTTTATCCACTTTTTTATGATCTTGAAAAAAAGCTATGCTGGCAAAATTAGGTCATTTTTCGTGTTCAATAATCTCTTTCCTAGGGCACCAAGTTCATCTATGATTTGAAATGTTAAACCTGATCAAAAGGGATCATATGAGGAAGATGCTTTTCTGCATGCACAGTTTTGCCTGCTAGAACTCTGCTAGATCCCTCCTCTGCTTTATTAAATGATTGAGTCCCCCAGGCTGGCAGCACTGCAGCTTTGGGGCTTGCAGTAACACCTCTGCACTCTCAGTGAGAGTAACTGTTGGTCTGTACACAGGCATTCAGAAATCCACTCTTCAAAAAGCTGTTGTCATCAACGTGATAAATATTTAAAATATTATTTGCTGCTTTCCCTTGACTGCATATGAAATACAGCGACAAAGTGACCACTGTTTATGTTTTGTCTGTTCCCTTCAATAGGAAGGACATCACCAGGTTAACCCGAGTGCTACATCCAGTCAGTCTTTTCTTAAACACCTTTAGGGGTGGTGACTCCACCACCTCCCTGGGCAGTCCATTCGAGAGTTTAATCACCCTTTCTGTGAAGAAATTTCTCCTAATGTCCAACCCAAACCTCCCCTGGCTCAGCTTGAGGCCATTTTCTCTTATTCTGCCGTTTGTTACCTGGGTGAAGAGGCCAAACCCCACCTGGCTACGCCGTCCCCT
>JAOXXN010000001.1:116608084-116618757 GCA_026770055.1 Myrmophylax atrothorax | reverse complement strand
CTACCACAACATATGACAGAGCCAGATGATTTCAGGAGATGAACATTACAAATACCTGGGCCACTTTTTGGTGGCAGCCTGAACTTTGTGTATAGTTTAAAATGTGAATTATTTAATTCTAATATTTAGTCATTCTATTATATTTCTGTTTTATTTTCACTGTAAGTACCATGTAGGACCAAAATAACTGTTTTTTTCCTCAATATGAAGAGCCTGGCCAGAGTACTAGTCCAAAATACTAATTTTTCAAGTATTAAACCTTTTCTGATGCAATTACATACATGAAATCCTAACTGCACTCAGATTTTAGATTTGCATGTGTTCAGAAAAGAACCTCTCAGACTCTAAAAGGCCGTGCAAACCAAGAGAAAAGATAATCCAATTTAAAAAAGAAAATCTGGAAAATTGTCTCCACTGGTCTTTTTCTTTTATAATTTAGAGAAAATTCTGGTTTCCAAAGGTAGGTTTTGTTTTTTATTTAATTTCTAAAATATTAAAGGAAATTGCTGGTCCTTGCAATTCCTGAGCTTAATTAAGGGATGATGCTCAAATAGCCAAAATATGTGTGTGAGCTGTGAGTGTTTAGATCCAAGTTCATGGCCCAGGTCAACTCTGTGTGCTCACAGTACCTTTGGGAAGGTGTTCAAAAGTCTCACTAATGTTGCAAAAGCTGTGGGAAAATACAGATGAAAGCACTGCACTTAATAAAAAAAAATCACTCAGTTATAGGAAAGAAATTGGAACATTGTTCTCCCTCCCTTCTGCAGAGCCTCCATCAGTGCAATAATTATTTTCTCATTCCCATCTCAAAGAGGAACAACTTGTGAGCAGCCATTTCATGCCATAGATTTAAAGACCTGATGAAAGTCACGTTACATTCATTGAGAAAGCTCAACTTCATCTCTCAGTTTGCAAAATAAGCATAAAGTTTGCTCCTACCAAAGTCAGGCACGACTGTTCGGGGTTGCATTGCCAACTCTGGCATATTGTTTGATTAAATGAATAAACAAGTCATCTTGCTGGCATAACACTCTCTCAGGAATCCTGATGAACCCTCTGGTTGGGTGTCTATTAAAGCTTCTGACTGCTTACAATTGTTTGCCATTATGGGTAACATTTGTCGAGCATCAAAGAAAATATTCCAAGTTTATTCCCCATGTAGATGTGGAAATCCTCATTTTCTGTTTGCCCTCCTAAAAATGAAAATGCAGAGGGAGAGTGGTAGAGAAATTTAACATTAATTGGTAGCAAACCCAGCAGCAGCATTTAAAAATCACACCATGTCATTAAACTTTGTTATGATAAACTCCTGGGTTCATTCAGCTTGTAAATCACTTACACCTTTCACATTAGATGAGGAAATGACAAAGGTAGAGTTCATGCAATCAGGTGGTAATACAGAAAATTAACCAGTCACCAGCTGCTCCACCATAATTAATGTGGGATACAGATTTCTTCTTGAGCAAAATGAGATTATGCCCTTGGGAATATGTTTAATCTCACTGAGACAAGGTGGTGCAATTAAAACAACAAAGTATAAAAGGATTGGAAAATCCAAAAAGTATTTAGAGACAAGCATGGACATATAAAATTTTCCAAAGGCTGCATTTCTTCCATCACCATTATCATGTTTTATAAGTTTTTCCTACATTAATTGAGAAATTCCTCAGTTTTTTTGCCAGGGACTTCTCTTCACAAAGGAGGGAAGTGAAAACACAGTCAAAATCCCTACTGAGTTACCAGCTGGAATCCAACTCCCTTCAAGCCATCACACCTTTCCCAGAAAAAAAGAGCACATGACTGAACTGTGGAGGGCTGGTGGCACAGCATGCAGTGGGAGCTCAGAAAAGCTTGTTAAAACTGGGAAAAATATCTATATATTCACTCTAGGAAAAACAGTTATTCAAAATTCACAATTAAATAAAATAACTCCTACCAACCTTTCCCTCCACCCTTTCATTTGGAGCAGTTCAATCCACGCAAAAGCCACGGTTTGTAGCATTTTCTAATGTCTCATTAAGGTATCCATGCAAATGAGCAGCTTGTTGAGAAACATTAACAAGCAAGTACAGATGCTCCACTGTGGCTTTCTCATTATAACCAATGATTCTGCAGGGTTTCCTTCAGCACTGCACAGATGTCCCGTTCAGGGCACAGGGAATACACACTCTGGGGTTTAAGTGCACCTCAAAGGAAGCCAGATCAACAAGAGCAGAAGAATGATCTTAGTGCCCTACCTACCTACAAGTGATACTCTCTGAAGGCCCATGGGTCAAAAAAAAAAAAACCCAAACAAACAAAATAAACCAAACAAACCCCCAAAAAACCAACCAAACAAACAAAAGGCACTCTATAATAAAGTTGGCAGAATGAATTTAGTTCAGTGACCATTGCACTGCTTTTAGCCCAATCCCATTGACTTCTGCTGTGGGATCTCAGAACCATCACTGACCATAAACGTTCTCAGGTTCTGAGAGCTGCTAATGATTCTGCAAAAGGATTTTTCATTTTTTTCAAAGAAAGATTTGCCAGAGAATAGCTATGTCCTCTGAGAGTTAACAACTGAGCTGAACTGCACCTAACCATCTTTCAGGTGAAACCAAGTCTTACCAAACTGACCAAAACAGCCTCAGAGGTGCCCAGGGCTGGAGCTGGCCCTGCCTCCCTCCCTGGCTGGGGGCACAGGGACAGGTTATTCCCGTGGGGACTCTCACCACCACTCCTGGCCCTCACTGCACCCCAACAAGAAGATCCTATCAAGGTGTTTTTCTCCAGCTGCACACAGTGAATATTTAACTGCCAGCACATGCTCACCCCAGCTTGATTTCTCGTTGCTGAACAGACTCTTCTATCAGCCCTCTAATCAGTATAATCAAGAACACTCTTTTCCCTTTCTAAGCACGTTTTGCAGTTGCAATTGTTAGGATAACAGATGAAAAAAGGAACAGTAAACCCCTCTGCTAGTTGTTTTCAGCATTCATCCATTGCACTGCAGTATTTTTAGCTTGCTGCTTACCATTATTCCTTTATTCCACAGCCCAGACTTGTCAAAGCTTTCAAGAACTGCGGGTGAAAAATTCCTTTCAAGACCTTCAGCTGGGTACAACAACTCTGGTTTGCCTTTCTTTTGCAAAACACCTCTCAGGACAAGCAGAATGCATTTGTAACAATTCAGTTAAAACAGTTCTGTGCCATCTAGTAAGTTGGTTTATTATTATATGAAACATCATTGTCTGTACCCTTCTCAGAGACCTGAAAAATGCAATTCACTCCAATAATATTATTCACAATGTATCCATTCTTCTTTTTCATTTCCATTTGAAAGTCCTGCTCCCAGACTTCACTAAAGAACAGCATTCACAAGATTAACTACTTCTGTCCATTGAAAGGATACCTTTGAAAAAGCAAAATCTTGGCTTCCAATTGAAGAGAACTTAATTTCTTCAACATGTCCTGTTATCTGCCTTTATAAACTCTGCTCCAACAGCCCTGATTAGCCCCCTTTTTTTTTTAATCTAGTTTTTCTTTACTGAGTGATTACAAGACAAGTCACTCCGAGGATACATCAGGTAAAAACCCAAACATTTAATCTTGGGAATAAGTTGAGCTGTACAACAAGTGGGGAGTTAAAAGGGAATGACAAAACCATTATGTTTAGAGACAAAAGAATGATGGGTGGAAGTTGGTTAAATCAATAACTAATTGTAGAGCATGCATCCAGTTCCAGAGTTGATCCAATAATTGAAATCTGCTGCTGGTCACCTGAGCCCTATTTAGCAGGGTCAGCTCATAATTCAGGTGACTTTTGCACTTCTCATTGATTTTATTTAGCAGCAGATTTGTGGTTCAGATAAGACCATTCATTTCTCAGCACCGATTCAGACTCAATGAGAGCAATTTCACTTGGTTAAATACGTCTGCATTTAATCTTTTAAAAATTGCAAGTAGAAACCCGGTTTTGACAACAAACCCCAAACCCTTGTGCACATGGAAACTCTGCTGGGTTTATTTTCATCTTTAAGCTCACAACTTTCACTCATTGTATTAGAATCACAGAATACCCTGAATTGGAACAGCTGAGTTATCAGACCCAGGGACACTTGCAACATTAGGAGATGCAGGTAAAAAGCGAGAAAATCTCTAGAAATTAGAGAAGTTGATGCAATTACAGAAGACAAATTACTATCAACTGGCCTTTTTTCTTTTTAATCATGGAAACAATACTGTATTCCTATAAATCAGAGCAGGAAACTTTCCCACACCAGTCATGACCCTTGGAATTCTCTAGTTTGTTCTTGTTTCCATGCAGTACAAAAAGCAAGAGACACCTGGAATTACCCTGTCACAGCTGTGGCTCAGCCACATTTGGCCAACAGACCTAAATCAAACTGGGTATCAGCTTCAGAGAAACCTCAGTAAGATTTGTCAGTGTAGTCCCACAATCAACAGGAACAAACCAAAGCTGCTATTTTTTTTTATGCTTCCCCACTGCAAAAAAAACATGTTTCCTCTTATTTTTTCTTTTCTTTTTTTTCCTAAGAGAACTTTGACAATTCCATTTTATATTCCATGAACTGAAAGGCCAAAAGGACAGGGGATATCCTATCTCCAGAAGTCATCCTGCCTGACCTGCAGTGGAGCTCTGCAATGCTTCACTGTGTCTAGAACAGACTCTGTAGGGAAAACTCTTAGCAGGATTTCCACACACCTTTTGCAGAATGAATATATTTAATTTCCATTCCTATGATGGGAATGTATTTCACTCTTCACTCACTTGAGGTGGTTCAGTGGTGTCAAGTGATGCCCCCTGTCCCTGGATTTCCTATTTCCCCACCTTCAGCTATTAAAGCTTTGCTTTGGTTCTGGGTGTCTGTTTGTCTGCCTGCAGGTTTGAATGAATTCAGCTCACGGGAAGGTTTGATTACAGGTGTGTTTGCTGAGTGCCAGCTCTGCTCCTTACCCTTTTTCCTCATTACAGTTGCTCTTTCACACCTCATTCAATGCAACATTTAGTACCTGTGTTGGATATTCTCAAAGAACTACCAGGTACTCATTCATTAAGTGGGGATACAGCAAAAAGCAGTAGATTCCTCCAGATGTGCAGACAGCTTTACCTACAGCACAGGCAGGTTCTTTCTGCCTTTTTTTTTCCCCCCTCTGCCTTCCTGGAGCCAGATAAAGGAGCCAATAAAAGGAGCAAGCAGTGGAAACACCTGGAACAGGTGGGAGGAGAAGAACCAGCAAAGATCAGAGACAGCAAACTGGGTTCCAACTCCCAGGTGCCATCCCTTCTCCTTGGCATCCTGGCAATCCAACACAAGGAATAAAAATCCAAGTGGCAATAAAGTTGCAGTCTGGCAGAGAAACAAAGCCAACATCAGGGTGGGAAATAACAGCAGCACAAAACTTCTTCCACCTTTCAGCCCTGTGGCGTGTGCAGTTCAGGCCAATGAAAACATCAGAACCAAGGGTTGGTTGGTTGGTTGTTTTACCCTGCTCCAAAATCCTAAATAATGTCCTGCTAGTATCTTGGCATAGGTATTTTTTGGTTTATCTACTAGGTCTGCTAGTTTTTAGCCTTCAAGGAGTTTGTAGTGCCATTTTAAGCATTGTGGGTGTTGGGTAACCAAGCAAATGACACCACATTTGTAAATTTTGGGTTGGAAGAAAAAATAAGCAGCCTGTCAGCCCAAACAGTTGTTTGGCAAATGCTGTTTCACCACTTCACTATTTAGTTTCTACATGAATTCATAGCTACCTTGATAAGCTGGTAAATTCAATCAACTTTTAAAACAAAAACTCGCAAGTATCAGACTCTCCATGTGCATTAAAAATATCAGAAGGGAAGAGGACATAATTTTGTTTTGCTAGACCATATTCACAGTTTCCTTTGCAAATTCAGCAACTTACTTGAGATGAGATGCTTAAAGTCATATTTACCAGTCCCAGTTCTCCCACATAAGTCAAAAATTCTTCCATGAAACCTTTTTTTCAATAGTCCTTCATTTTTGGGACAAGAATCAAGGGATTTAAAAGACATCTTTAGTAGTTTATCTGATATTAACAAAAAGCAAGCTGCAAAACACAGACAACTTCTCCACTATGTTTTTCCCCTTGGTTTGGATTTGTTTGAAAGTTTGTTTCCAATCCCCTCCATCCTTAATAACTTGGACCTCTCTGCTATTTTCTTCTCTACTTCTAACACAGGTGAGAGAGAAAATTTTCCAATTTTTAAATTATAGGAATTTAGACAATTTATGTAAAGCCTTCCTCAAGTCAATTTTTAACTGAACTGGCCCCTTCTTGGAATTAATCTGGAATAAATAATACCATCAGTTGCACTACAATAATCATTTATTAATGAGCTGCTTATTCACCTGAGCAGGTTCTCATAGAGAACCCATTGGGGAGAATTCCAAGAACGGCATCCGGATCCAAAGAGAAAATCTATCAAGCAACTTCCTAATTAATATAGATAAGAGATTATGAAACCCAGTCCTATGTCCTAACTAGAAGCCATTGAACAGGGTAAAAACCCCTCAGGTTTTAATTCTGAAGGAAGCAGAACTTGAGAAGGAAATAAAAATCCCATTTCTGTTGCATACAGCAGTTCTCACCCAACTTCTCCTGGTGCCAGCTGGGGAGTGCCCTTTGACTCTGCCTAACCCAGAGCACAGGATTCCTGGGGGCAAAATTGTGCTGCTCTAACAGGCAAATTGCAGAGAACAGTTTAGAATTATGCTGATCTAAAAAAAAATACAGAAAAAAAAAAAGAAGATCAGCAAGCCTTAGCACATTGCAGACCTGCAGCCAAAACCTCTGAGCTCTGCAAATCCCAGAGGTTTGAGGCATCACTGCAGAAAGCAAAATGTGCCCCACCCTCCAAAGGATTTGCAGCAAGTGTAGCACCTGGGCCATCAAAACTTGTTGTTAAACATGCTGTTTTCCATGAAGACAAGGCCTGGACTAAACTGCATTGTGAGCTAAACAAACTGGGTTAATACCCCAGAATTGTTTGGTTTGGGACTTTGGGGGCTAATTCTGTCCCACTAATTGATATGACTAATAAGTGACATTCCAGCTGTGTGTGTGCAAACAGCTTTCCTCACTCTAAACCCCCAGCAGGTGATTCAGAATGGCTTGTGTCCATGCAGGAAGGATTTTAGTTCATGCAAAACTTCATTTCAGTGCTTAGAAAGGAACACCCTCTGGGCTGTCACACTGCACAGCTGTGAACATGGCCAGGCCTCAAATCCTGAGTGAAGGAGTCTTCTGTTCCTCCAAAACCATTACTTTAAGTGCTTTTAATTTCCCCCTTCCCCAGCCTGTACCTGTGTGGCACCTGCACAGAGGATCCTTTCACAACAGCTGTCCTCAATAAGGCTTCAGAATAACAAAGTTAAAACTTGGCTGTAATAATGCCAAGGTCAGGGGTTCAATCCCCTGTGTGGGCCATTGACTTGAGAGTTGGACTCGTGGGTCCCTTCCAACTCAGGACAGTCTGTGAGTGATTCTGTAGTTTTTATCCAAAGGAGTGTTACTTTAAAATATGTTTTACATTCACACTCCCTTCTACTTTTGAAAGCATTTAAATAGACCAGTAAAAAGACTTCTCAGCAATTTACTGTGGGGATAGAAGGGACAGAAGAAGGTGATGGTTAATTTAAATTATCCCTGCCATCTGGGCTTGCTTGATGAAAACAAAGAGGCAAAGCTCGGATGCAAGTCTGGAGTACCCGATTTCATGCTTAGTCTTGGAATACCAGCAATTACCCTGGTAATGTTTGCTATCTGTCAAAATACTGCACAGAATTAACATTTATATATATATTTTAAGCCAAGTATTCTCAGTTTATTTTCTTTTTTAACTGTCAGGCCTTCCAACTCAATCTGCACAATTATTCTAAGCCCAGCATATCTCCATCACCAAATTACAGCCTCAAGTTATATCTAAGACATTTCATGTTTGAAAATACTAAATGGTGCTAAATCCATACCATCCTCTCAACAGTCACATGTGGAAAAAGAATCAGCCATACTTTCATTTTAACTTATTTTTTAAGGACAAAAATCCTAAAACCAGTTCATGAAATAAAACCATACAAGCTTCTGACAGCAGATGTTTCTAACAGAAAGTCTCATATGCCCAGTGTGACAAATGACAGATAAAAACATGCTATGGAATTGTGGTTTAGAATACAAAAATATGGTTTTCACTCTCTCTGTGCTACTGCAATTCAGGCTTTTGAAAGTACTATGCAACAATCTGATGTTTTCATTTTTAATTCTGGAAGTTTTAATTGATGTTTTCAAGTAGCAACCCTGCACATAAATGGCTTCTATTCTGATTTACCTGCAAGTCTCCGTCAGAGTCCACAGATTATATCAAATTACAGTTTCTGCATTAACTATTTTCTATTTGTCTGTGGAATTGCTCTTTTAAACTTCCAGGCTACAACACACTTTCCTTAAAAAATAAAAACCACCCAGGTTGTTTTCTCTTACCTTTCATTTCTAAAAGTAAATACTAAAACTCAAACCAGAAGAACCACGTACAACTCCCACAGCTTTTGAGGCAACTGAGATGATCAAATAAGGAAAAGTATTGCAATTCCTAATCCTGGGAATCACTGAACGCCAAATCAATTGTGTCCTGGACCCACTCCACCAGCTCTGGGAGGTTTCTTTTATAGGCTGTTTATGTTGCAGGTGGGTTTGGTGAAGTGTGAGACAATTAAAAACAAAGTGTTAGTTAAATTGGATTGCAAACATCTGCAGCTTTCACCACACCGGCTTCATTAGCACAAAACCAGTCTTGGAAACACAGTTTAAGCTAAAAGCTTTTCTAAATTTTCTGTCACCTTTGCATCTTTTTCCCTGTCTCCCAGTCCAACAGCTCAGCCTCAAAACTGGGCCCATAACACAGTCCTAGAGATGCAACCGAGTGCTGACAAACTCTGTTCACACCGCAGTGAGGAAACTAAATAATCAAATATTAGAGGGGGAAAAAAGATTTCATACCAATTGAAAGCTATTTGTTTCAATTGCCAGCCAAGAATAAAAGATAATGATGTGTTTGGGTACTGCTGTGTTAATACCCTTAGTTAAATGACAATTTTACATACCTTGAGAAGTGATGAAAATGAGATGGCACGTGACTCTAAATTCACATTAGATGCTTCATTTCACAGTTCTAATCAACTGCTTTGCGAGATTCATCTACAGAATAAAGCACAGAGATGTTAAACAGTTTATTAAGATGTTAAAGCATTAATGCAGAGTCCAATAAAAAGCTTTAAAATACAGAAATAAGGTAGGCATGAAGCCTAACTTCACACAGTCAGATAATTAAAAATTACATATAAAATGCAAGAGAAAACAAATTTCCATATAGTCCCCTAATGACAGCAGCATTTTGTCTCACTGGTGGAACAATGAGCAGCACTTATTACTAATACAGAGTTAGTTTGATAGATACCTTAAGGTTACAAAAAGGAATCAGCTTGGCTCCTCTTTTGAAAAATCAGTGTAGAACTTGCAACAACAATCACGAGTTGTGCTGCCAAGCTGTGGGACATGTCAGAGGTAAATCTGTGACCCTTTCTGAAGATGGTGCACAAGGCCAAGGGTGGGAATGTTTTTAATTTGGTACCCGCGGAGCAGCAGTTTAGCAAATAATTAAACACATCATACATCACTGCAGAGCCGTTTGCTGGTTCTAAACAAAACAAATCCCTCTAATTATTTATGCATGTCAATGTAGTGCTGATTCACAGCTCCTCTAATTTCAGCTGTGCTTGGCACTTTGCCTTGGCTTTGCCTCAGATCCCTCTCATTTGTCTTTGCAAGGGACTAATCGTTTCCTTGGCAAAAGATGTGACACTTGTTGGGAGATACTAAGTAGCCAAGCAGTTGTTTCTTTAAAGGCAGTGGGGAAATATGTTTTGAATAAAGAAGCTTTTAAACTAAACAGAGGAAGTGTCGGGGGTTTAAGATGTATATTCCCTTTCACTGAGGGGTGATATTGCACCATTTGTTCTCTGCAGTCCAAGAAGCTGTTTATTTTCCCACAGTACAATCATGAAGGTTTGGAGGGATTTAATCCAGGAGATGACAGCAAGCCTGACAAGGACACTGAACAAAAGAAGAGGGAAGAAAGAGTCCTGAAATAAATGAAGCTTTGAAAATAAAGGCCAGTGGGGTAGGTTAATTAGGGCCATCATAGATGATTGTGAGTCGCTGGTATTCTGAATTCAAGGCTCGGTGCCATTTCTGAGCACCTTCTCTTCCTAAACCAGAAGTGTTGCTGCATGAGAACCCCATTGGTCTTGCTCACAGGAACTGGATGAAATTCTACAGCTCTGGTGGCAAAGAGTATTTTATCAAAATAAAAATGATGAGATTTTGTGTGTCCTTAATATTGCATGGAAATTCTGCACAGGCATCCAGGGCATGTGGCAATGCATAGAATGTATGTATATAGTAACATATACTTTCCAGTGTTGCCTGAACACTCTGCTAACCCAGTTCTTCCAGATGTTTTCTTTGCTCTGAACCCAGCTTAAATCATAGAATCATAGAGTGGATTGGGTTGGGAAAGACCTCTGAGATCATCAAGTCCAGCCCTTGGGCCAACTCCAGTCCCTTTACCAGATCATGGCACTCAGTGCCAC
>JAOXXN010000001.1:116578734-116589698 GCA_026770055.1 Myrmophylax atrothorax | reverse complement strand
TTAACCACGGTGTACTTAAGAAATCAAAGCCTGTTATCAAGCTCTGCTCACACATGTTATTGTCCCAGCAATTGATTTGGTTTTTTTAAAAGATACTAAAGTCTAATAAACCAAATGACAACTGTTTATCTTGAGAAAATTCTGCTTTTAGGAAATTAGGAAGTGTATTACGTATTACAGAATGAAATTGCAGCTTTTCCAAGTTAACATTAAGTCCTATTTAAGACATAAAAAGTCTGTGTGAGAAATACGAGAAATATGGATATGTATTTTCATTATGGATATATCTATTCATTTCGTGTATATTCATATCTTTTCATTACCTCTGAACCTCACAGTAGTTTTTTGTGACATTTTGAAGCTATTTTATAAATTAATATAAGGTCATACTGCTAATAAAATAATGCATAAGTGTAATTGTCCACATTTTAAAAAATATGTTTAAAATAGAGGTGTTAGGGGGAAAAAAAGTCTCCATGCATGGCAGGTGATAGACATTCCCAGGAAATGAATGGAATGGAATTCTAAGATGGAATAATTTTGACCAATGTCATACCCAGCACTTGTGTCTGTGGAAAGGCACATTGAGTTCCGTTGTGAGAAAATGTAATTAAAATGGGACATCCTCATTGCAGGAGTTAAACAACCTGTGATCAAGGAAATGAAGCTTAACATGGTCCATTTTGATGATAGGAAAATGTGGATTTTTTTTTTCCCTAAAGGCTCTTTCAAGGCTCTGTAGCTACAAGTTCAAGTTCATATTGCCAATAATCCTGTTCCCTTCAGTTATGCAGCACTTCCCATTGCCACACACTGTGCTTTACATCTGTAAATTTGGGGAATTTTGGAAAAATCTCACCATTTGCCACAGTCCTTGCAGATTCTGCCTGCAGCTCCAAAGATATTCTGTGATAAACACTGATTTTTCTTCTCGGAATTTTGGGTATGAAGAGATAAAACCTAATGTGGATGGTGGGAACAGCTCAAAGAGGAGATGAAACATTCTCCAAATTCCCCACACCCTCTTGGACTTGATCCATAGGAAGGAATACACAGCATAAATATTAAGGAACGAAAATTCCTTATTTGGATCACAAAAAAACCCAAAAACAAACAAACAAAACAAACCAACAGAAAAAAAACACCAAAAACAAACAAACAAATCAAACCCCCAAACCACACCAAACAAACAAAATAAGAGCCAAAACAAAACATATGTTTTACATCATCTCCCGTTTTACACCACCTTCTCTTTTACACCACCTTCTGTTTTATAACACCTTCTGTTTTATGCCACCAGAAAAAAAAAATCAACAAAAATAAAATCAGGAAAAATCTGCACTTTATTCATTACATAATAAAGAAACAATGGGAATTATTCCAAAGACAAACCACCCTAATTCCAGGGGTAGGAAACAGTTCTCCCACCTGCAGTGCAGAACCCCAACCTTGCACCGCCTCCCTCCCCACTCCACAAACCTGTGGCAACAAAATTCTTAAATTGTAGCTGGCAAAATTGCGTTTGGAAGTCCAGAATTTCTGCTCATTTCCTCTGGCTGGTTCAGACATCTCCTGGTGTGTCACTTGGTGTGAATTCCATTCCAAAGACTGTCACTTCCCATCTGCATTGGAGAAAACCTCAGGGTGTAAATCAAGACTAAACTCCACGACAGGCCCCAGTCTCTAAAAGCTTTATGCTCAAACACCAAATTCATAACTCAGTGCTCATCCTCGGGATGGATTTTATGCTCCAGAATAAAAACTGGCTACAGGACCTGGAATGACCAACAAATCATCCCTCTGGTCTCACAGGGGAAGCAAATGAGGTGTGTCCAAGGGATTCTCTGGGGGTCAGCCTCGAAAGGCTGGTTGTACCCAGGAGTTGGGATTATTGGGTGTTTGCTGGAACAGCAAGAGCTCAGCAACACTCCAGCCAAGTGGCCCCCTGTGCTTGGAAAGGGGTCCCCTGGTTGGAAAGTGGGGTTTGTGTTCTGTGGCTTTGCCAGGCTCTGACTTGATGGAGAACATCAGAAGACACTGGAAAACGCCGGAAAATAGAATATTGGAGCAACTCTTGGCAACACAAAGGTGAAGAGAGAACAAACACAGTTCCATATAAAATTTTGATATGCACTGGCACATTATAACAAATCAAATGGCAAATATGCAAAGTTTTCTGGGTTTGGAGTGCCAGTGATTTCATTGTCTCAGTTAAAAACCTCCTAGACCTGTTTCCTTCCTGACTTTTTGCTCCCTCTGGTCTTTTCCTCTCTTATAATTGAGTTCCTTTAGAGATCCTTTCAAGCAAATACATCTTCCAGATTTCATTCTTTTTCTGAAGGATGCATTTCCAGGAATGCTTGGGAAGATCCATTTGAATTGAAGAAATGATTCCCCCCAGTGGATGGGGGGAATAATCCCTTAGTTGTTTTCCTGCAGTAACAGAGCTTTTATATTAACAAGTTAAGGTCAGAAAAGTGCTCAAAGGTCTCAAGCAAAACTAGAGCTAATAAAGAATATCTTTGGAAAGAGAAGGACAGTTTTCATGCAAAAGTAAATCAAAGTTTACTAACCAGGGATTAGCCATAATTAAAAAAGACTCCAGAAAAGAGTGTCAGATGATGGGGGGAAATTATTTCCATTTAACACACTTTAAAATGAAAGTTTTATTAATTATATAGACTTCCATCAAAACCTCTAGCTATGCAAGCCCTCTGTTCTTAATTCCAGGGATTTTTAACATAACAAAATTGAATTTGAACTCTCTCTGAAACACCAGCAACTCCCTAAAATTTAAAGTTGTCCAGTACTATCTTTTGCTTTTCCTGGTTGCCTAATGGGGTAAATTTTACTTTGTATGCCCAAATAATTTTCTTCACTATTTTTTTTTTTTATTTTGTCACTCCAGGAATTACTTGCTGTTTCAAATGCAGCTTCACTGCATAGCAGAAAAGCCCTTTAAGTGGCTTGGAAAAAGGGGTTTTTTCTAGGGCAGGTTTTCCTAGGTAGAAAAGGAAATATTTGGGCAAAGATGTGCACTGGGACACACCCTGTGACAAAGGATCAGCATGAGGGAAAATGCATTAGGAGCATAAATTTATGCAAAGAAATTCTCACTCCAAGATGTCCAATAGATATTTTAAAAAAAGGTTTATCTTCGATAGAGACTATTTTTAATAAGCAATTTTTTAATGTATTATTTTACTACAGTCTGGATTTAGTTCAGATGTGAGTTTGTATTGATAATATTCTTATGCCAGGTCTTCTTGTTTAGTTCTTCCTTACCTGGTCACTCTGAAATACTCCTTTTGGATTCTTACAATTAGATCCAAACCCAGAAATTGTCATAGCATGGAAATATTACAATACATGGTTTAAGTAACCTTTCTTTCAGGAGATACATCTGTCCATCCTGCCTTGTAATTTTGGAAAATATATATGAATTTGTCAGAGTTCAGGCCTGTCATTTAATCCTCTTTCAGTAAATCCAACTATCCAAATTATGTATTTCTTGGGCAAAAAAAAATGATTTAAATAAAAATGTGGTGAAAGACATGAAGAGTACTAATATCAAACCAAACTTTTAGTCAAACTACAAGTATTTTTTTCTGAGTTCCCTGGATCTGTTTTAAGCAGCACATCCCTCTAAAGCCAATAACACTTTGTGGATTGATTCTAATATTTTCTCTACTGCAATATTTCATCCTCCCACTACTATGAAACATTAATCAAGTTTTTACCACTTGATTCAGCCTGAAAATATAAAATTATTTTTAAAGGCATTTGATAATATGCATTTTTGTGCAACAGTTTCACATTGGAAAGTTTTAAAAGTGTTCCTTTTTCTGCCAAAGGTATTTTTCAAGATATAATAAACACAGTTTGCATTACTAGAGAGGTAATAGAACCACATAATGATGCTTTCTGCCTTAAATTAGATCCAACCATTTCAGCAGCACGAAATTATTATTATTATCTTAAATACCCCAACTCTTTTGTGTCTGGAATTTCGAAACAGCGATTTCAAAGCTTTAAATTTTACAAGATCTAAAAGCACAGCCAAATTTCAAGTGACTGTATCCCTTCAATGATAAAAGGGAACATCACACTTCATTTTCTGTTTGCTGATATAAATTGTCTGCAATGAATATGAGTCCAACTCTCACTTCAAGTTTTACAGCAGGCAGTTCCACAAATATCTTTAGAAGCCAAAACAGCGTATTCTTGTATATGATGATAATTTCAGGATATGATGTACAGATAAAGCTGCACTCCTGATGGGGTTTAGAGTGTAATTATTGCAAACCAACAAGATTAAGATACTCTCAAGAAAAGACAGCCATGGAAAGGCAGAGTTCTTTGGTGAGCTTAAAAAACACCACAAATATACCTACTTTTTATTCATATTTCTGTTTTTGCTAATAAAGTACCTACAATTCTTTCTGAAGCCCATGGAAGTGACTCTTGGCTGCACAAGTCCCTCTAGTGGCATCCTGTATGTAACATAAAGCCATAAAATCAGTTCTGTTTCTCAATCTTTATCTATAAAATACATCAATTATTTCAATTGAACAATCAGAACAATGTCAAGCTTTAAACTCATTTGATGGTCCCAGTAAGAGTTCAGTTTGTGTTCATGTTATTCACACTGTGCATCCTGGAGATTAATTTGTTTTCCTGAAAAATCAGCATTGTTGGTATCACTTTCAACCTTGGAGAGCAGAATTTGAAGGAAGGTGTGTTGGGTTGGTTGTTGGCTCTGAAATATTAAGAAGTTGAGGATTCTGTGCTCTCACCTCTTCTGTGGCTTCTGACTACAAAATCGTTTAAAAGACTTTGGTATTCTGCACTTGGCAAATACTCTTCCTTGTTTAGAACAGTTACAAATGACACCATTTTTAAAGTCAGAGGCATTATTTTATTTCATCCTTCTCATCTCCATGAGAACACCATTTACTCTAATACTTCTTAGGACAAAACCCATTCATTTCTGCCTGCTGTTCATTTTCAATCCAGCATCAAATAAACATTTCAGAATTACCAACCTTGAAAGGATGTTTTAGAAATTTAGGCTTAGATATGAACAGCATCTGCACCAAAAGATTTAAAATCCTTACTTGAATTATTATTAGTGACATTATCCCACAATCAGCAGCTCAGATTTGCTCTCTTTCAAAGACTCTTTTTTGTTCTTAGAAATAGCTACATTTCTACATTGAAATGTCTAGTTATATATTTAATTAATTGCTGTTTGTTGTTATTTATGCCTGGTGATTATACATGTCTTTCCAGTTCTGGAATTAAGCATCACAGATTGAAAGATAAAATGATTCATGCTGTAAAATGTTAAATAATAATGTAAGATTTAAGCTACTATTCAGTTCTTGGCTTCCCAGATAAACCACCTACCCTTTATTATTATAGTTTTGTCCTATTACCTCAGCAGCTGATGACTGCAACATCTGAATTTACAGAAATATCTTATTCTTCATTAAAAAATGATGATGGTATCCAAGTAGACTCTTCTAAAATGTTTTTGAAGGTCATAATAATTAATGTTCATTCTCACATTATCTAATAATTATTAATAAGGCTGAGAACATATTTAAGGTGATCTAAGTGAATAGACTTCAGGAACAAAAGTGGAACTTTTTTTGCTTTATGGGAGGGGGTTTGGGCAGGTTAAATCATCTTTGAAAGCTAAAAAGCATAGTTTTCCTGAAAGACTGTGGATTTTCACTAATTCCACTGGACAGGATGAAGCCTTACTGTGAATTGTGGATTGGAAATAAAAGGTATGGACATATTGGTAGTTTGCCAAGTTCAGTTTTTAGGCCTCCCAAGGTGTCTTTTTCATCTTTTAAGGGCAAAGCAAAGGTTGTCTGAGGGACCCAAATTTACTGAAGTCGTTGTGACTGGCCACGGCCTGGATGTCAGAGTGTGTGCCAAGGAAGATGTTTCCACATCTGGAATAGACTGTTTGCTGCTAATACTTTTTCAGCATTAGTCACAGTTCTATTGTTCTATTTTGGGTAGAACTTAAGACTGAATAAGTGCAGCAGATTGGTTTGGAGGTGGGACCCAGGACATTTGCATCTGACTGAAATAATTGGCCTCATCCTTTCCAGGAAGAGTTCAGATGACATCACCTCTGCTGGCAGAGTTGCCCCCCATGTCTCACACATGCTGGTTCTGCTTTTCGAGGTTGACTCAGCTGGATGTGCAGAGATGTCTCCATCACACCACACCAGCTGCTAAAATAATGCAAACACGTCGAGGAGTTGCTGCTCAAACAGAACATTAATCTGTGGTAGTGACAAACCCGGCTGCTCTAACGCCTGAAGCAATCCCTGCATTAAGGTGTGGTTGGAAAAGGGCAAAATGATACATCTTTATAATAAGTCTGCTTGTTTGCCTTTATTGTTATTTGTACTGAGCCAACCTCACTGTTTTCTCATTTTCAGCAAAAGGGAAAAACAATCAGGAAGATTCAAATCTTTGCATAGATACAGTACTAGGTCAAGGAAAAGAGTGTATAGCCACAGGGGCTGATTTCAGAAGCAATATATACTAAAGCATGGGAAAATATTTCCATTTTTCTCAAGTATTATAAATCTCAAGTAGGGTATTTAGACACAGACAGCTCCAGTTTGTCCAGAGATAACAACATTCAAAAGCAAAACTCCAGTTTTGTCACAACCTACAACAGGAAGGAATCTTTATGAATTTACTTTTGGTTTCACCATTTATGTGGGTACAGCAAGACTGAAGTTCTTGCCTCCTCATAAAAGGGTCCATATTTAAAATTAAGAATCTTTTCAAGTTGCAAATACGGTTCTCTGAAAGTTTTAGCAATAAGATTTCAATGGCAATTTGAAATGTATGTCATTAAACCTGGCACATGATCTTTTCATTGTAACTCAGAGTGTTTAGAGCATCCCCGTTGCATTTTAATTCAGATGTTCTCCTAAATCACATTCTCACCTACTTCTCTGACAATACCTCTGCCAACACTATGAGGAAGAGTTTGGCTCCCTCACTGTCAGGGAGGCCACAATATTTATTTTTGGTGGTCTAGATGTTCTATTCCTTTCCTCTGGGATCCGTGATTTAATTAATTCTGCTGCTTTTTATCTGGAATCCCTTTGCTCTGCTGCAGCAAGTCTACACTCACTAAATTTAAATCTTGAAAAGATTCACTGCCAACAAATTTGTTATTCTTGAAAGGTTTCCAGGACAATTCTATTGCTATTAAACCTTCCTGCAAAACATAAACATCTTAGACTGTATCTTCTGCTTTGCCTATTAATCCAAATAATTAGATTTATTTGAAGAAACTGCAAGTGAAAAAACCATGGTAACTAACTTGCCTGTATCACCACTTTAAAATTTGGATATTTTGTTTCTTTTCTAATTAATAAAGAAAGGTAAAAGGAAATATTGGAAGTTAAGAGTTGTCAGAAGGGCTCTTCTGTAGCATCAATTTATAAACTTTTAAAAATACGTAACATTTTATAATCTTCTAATCATGATTTAGTCATTTTAGCGATAAAACAATTTGAGATAATTCAAAGTTTATGCATGTAACAAGATAGGGATGAAAGTGCTGTAGAGCCCATTTCATCAGCCATTTCCCTGAAACATTGTTCAGTATAATTGGTTCATTGTCACTTAATTAAATTGCACCTTCTTTCACAGGGGAGAGCACTAGAATTAGTGTGCTCATTAATAGGTCAGGATAGGTCCATGATACACACAAGCCAAGTGAAAAGAAAACTGTAATCTAGTAACCCAACTTTCATAATTAACAGGTAAGACCTGGCAAATGGATTTCCTGGATCCTGCATGTGTAACAAAACGTTCTGCAGCTCAGTGAATTCAGGGCTGAAGAGCTGATGTCAGTTCTGTCACTTAAATAATATTTTTAATGTCAGAATTATGTGTGTGGAAGTTTGGGGTTTTAAACACAGAAAATTTTCCAAATCTGCAAATGTTAAAAAAAAATTTCATGTGAATTGCTGCACGTGCCATAACATCTTTGGGGACTGTGGTAGGAAGAAGTATCAGTTGTGGTCCAATGTCAGCTTGTCATTAAATACACTAAAAGTCAAGATGTTAGTAAATTAAAAGGCCTATTCGTTAAAAAAAAAAGCATACAATTCTACAGAAACAAGAATATAATGTATAACAAAATGGAATTAATGTTCAGTTTTATGGGAAAGATATCATTTATAACCCTGAATAAGAGAGAGGTTATTAGAAGGTTCATTTCTGGTTCCACTGTCAAATCAGCAGCGTATTCTCTTCAGTAGAAAAGCTATTGCCTCAGACTTTGAGAGATCAATAATACCTTGTGTTTTCCATAGTCTCCAAGCAGTTAAGGTCAGTTTGTGTGAGTGTTACCCTAATTCAGGTGTCTTGGTCCAAACACTACAATAATTTTAAGAGCAGTGAATCATGAGGGCTGCATGGAAAAGGTGTTCATTGTAAATCTGTTCTTGGTCAGTGTCTTAATTAAAATGTTTGCTTTGATCACGTTAAGGCACATACAGTAGTGAATGATGGTTCAGAGGACCAACATGTTAATGAAAAAGCAATGGTTCTTTTTTGTTTTAAGGAACTCACAGTTTTGTTATAATTTAAACCATCACCATTCATTAAAGATAAATCACGTAGAGGTAACTGCACAAAGAAGAAAGGACAACCTATTATGTGTAATTATATTTCTATGCTGCATTTCCTTTCTTGGTTTTTTTTGTTTGTTTGCTTATTATTAACAGAAAGATAATCTCTTTATTTAAGAAAACAACAACAAAAACAGAACACTCATTTTTCTGTTCACAGGGCAGATCACATTCTGATTTGTTTTAAGAATGGCAACCTATGGAATTCCTGGCTTCTACAAATCTGAGGATGAAGGTACTCAAACTGTGGCTCCTCTTCTTTATCTGACCTGGCGCAATTATCCCTTATGAAATTTATTACTTCACTGTTTACTATACTAAGTGGCTTTAAATTTCAGAGGGGGAAAATGGGTATACAAATAGGACTCTACTGTTTTAAATTTAATATTTTCCCCATCCTTTATTACATTCAGCATGTTTGCATACATCTGAAAAATTAAAGCGTGGTGGTTAAGATTTTATTTGGAATTCACGATAATACACAAGGTTATTAAAATTTAATTCATGTGTAGATGAACGAGCACTGTTTTTTCAAAGTTGTTCCCCTGGAAATTCTGCAGCCAATTAAAAGCTGGTGAGGGGACACTTTGGAGGGAATGCCACCCATCCTTTTGAGGGGTTTGGTTCTCTAACAGTTTCCTGTGGCTTGTGGAGCCCAAGGCGAGCAGGAGGCAAAGCTGTGCTCTGCATGGCAGTGGGAACACGCACAGATTTTGTCTGTACTCCTGTCACATCTTCCACTGCCTCCTGTTTGTATTCAGTTCTAGTCTGACATGACATGTAAAAACAACAGAAATGGGAAGCCAGACCTTCTAAGCTCCTTGAGGAAGGCATTTGGCTTTGTTAATGGCAAGGAAGGGTGTGTAACGGGCAGTGCCCATTTGATGTGTCACCTTAACCTGTGGGACCTTTAGATATGATGTCCTGCACTCATAATTTATGGCAGTCTGGTTAGGAAGCATCTCATTGCTCAACCAAGAGTTGGAGAGGAATTCAGGTCTGAATTCTCACCCATGACACCCAAAATCAGCAATTAGCACGACTTGCCTTTTGACCACGTTAATTCTAAAATAGAATAGTATTGAGACTCATAGAATCAGGATAATTTGGCATGAAGGGATGTTTAAAAGCCACCTGGTCCAAGACCCAAATCCTAAAAATTTTTCTCCTCTTATCTCCCCTTGAACTTAAGGCAAAATACTAATCATTATTTCATTATTTGGAATTTTTTCTATTACATAAAGGCTTTCCTTATGAGATGTTAATACAGCTAAAAAATGGGAAATATTGCACTGTTACAGGCTTATTGTAATCTGAAAAGATCCTTCTAAATACCCACAAATACGTATTTCTGTGTTGGCTTTGCTCATTGAGCAACTCCTTTGAAAATAATCCTTAAATTAATAATTTTTAAAACAGTCTTTATTCTTGCATTACAAAGTAAGTGTTTCCCTACAAAGCTTTTCTGAACATCTATTTAGGCACCTCAGCAGGAACTTGGGTATTCTCTGGTGCAGAATCTCGTAGCTGCATTACCCATCGACTTCAATGGGATTTTTGAACACTGAGAAGCCATGGGAATCAGTTATTTTTTTCTTCTCCTGCGTGTGGATTTAGACACCTGATTTAAGAAATTCATAATCAGAAATACAGATATGAATATCTTCTTATGGGTTCGGTTTTTTCCTTGCCCTTTTAAATATCCAGAAAATGAAATGTTTGATGGATTAAAAAAATTAAATAATAAAAAATCCCAACTGTAGAGGGCCGTGCCCGTGGTGTGCTGTGAGCGCAGCCCCTCCACAGGTGTGGCACCTGGCAGGGGAGGTGGCAGATGTGCCCAGCTCACACAGCCGCACCCCCGGCGCGGCTTCTCCAGCCTTGCGCACGCTCCCGGCACCTGGCGCAGAAATTAATTAAAAAAAAAAAAAAAAAAAAAAAAGAAAGAATCAGTGTTCCGGGGATGCTCGGGCGGCTCACGTTCACTTGTCCCTTGTAACCCCTTGGCGCATCTTTTAGCAGCGGTGCCAGAGGCAGCCCATGACGGCCGGGGGGGGGATCCCCTGTCACTCCCGCGAGGCTCGGACCCCTTTAATCCGCGGCCCTTCCCGAGCGGAGCGCCGGCCGGGATGCGTTTTATGCCTTGCCTTGTCAACTAACCCCCTCTAGCGCTGAAGCGGCCGCATTTGACCTGCGGGCTGCCGGCAGCGGCGAGGCGAGGGGGCGCTTCTCCTCGCCTGCCTCACTCACGCCCCGCACCGCCCCGCACCCCCGCGCTCC
>JAOXXN010000001.1:116540238-116560447 GCA_026770055.1 Myrmophylax atrothorax | reverse complement strand
ATGGAAAAAGAGGAAAAAAAATGTTTTGATGAGAAGTGATCTAAAGCACCTTTTAATCCCAGCATTTCCTTTGCAGCAATCCCTCAGATGCAGAGGTTGCTGTGCTCTGCAGTAACAGTGTGTGAGGATTATTATATTGTCTGTGTTTGGCAGGGCTTTGCACGTCCCTGGGCAGTGCTCCAGCGCTCCTGTGACACTCTTCCTGCATCACTGGGCTGTGTAACAGGCACTTAAGTCTCAAGTAGCCCTTGGAAGTGGTGCTTTGAGCTAAGTCAGTGCTTGCCTTTGCAGCAGTTGCCTTTGCTGATGCAGTGCTGGACCTGCCAGATCATTGTGTTCTTTTTCAGGTCAGTTCAAGTCTCCCAAGTACCTTCCACCTTCACGTGTGTTACACATGACAACCCCTTATTACCAAGAATTGTCTTTTCAGTCACATCAGAAGTGTCTGTTTTATTTCTCACAGTTTTAGCAGAGAGGTTTTTTTATTCTTTTTGTTGTTTAATTATATACTAGCACTATGCTGCTAAGGTGCAAAGTTTTTCTTTCTTCTCTTGGTGTTTAGAGGGCTGTGGACCAGGGAGAGAATATTCAAAAGTGTTCCCTGTGGCATATCCCAATCCTCTTTTAATACATAAAATTGGGAAAAAAAATTAAAATAATATGGAAAAGCAGTCTTTTTAGTTTCACTTCTTGATGTGAAATCAGAAAAAAATAGTTTATTTTCTCCATTTAGATTATTATATAGTCCCAAAAGAAAAAAGAAGGTAGCTATATACTGTTGAATTCAAGACCAGTTACTCAACAGATCAGGCATAGCAGTTTACTGTGTGAATGATGGCATTCTCAGATCTATTTTATGCTCTTCAGTTATCTTTAAAATTTAAATCTTCCTGAATGTGCATTATAAGTATATCATTCCAAGCTCAAAGCCTGTGTACAGCAGAGGTGAGTACTCCATGCCTTCCAATATTTTAAAGCAATTTGATCTTTGGTTAGATAGTCAGAACTTATTTCCCCTCAACACGACATTTATTTGTTGATAAAAGTATTGCAAAACCTGATTAATTCATAAAAACAATCGAGCCTTCATGCTGATGTTCCACTGTGGGTAAAGAGACCAAGATTTTCAAAGCTGCTGATTATTAGGATGTACTTTAGCTTGACAGCCTGACCTAGCACCTGTAAAACGTTCATGCTGTGAAATCTTGGTGCTTGACACCATAAATTATAAATGAAGAGCTAGTGGAAAAAGTGACAGACTGACTCAGTGAAAGAGAGACTTACTAAGCTCAGAAATATTAAACTGACTGGCTGTGTGGATATTTAATCGAAGGAGATAAGAAACATTTTAGCATCATGAATATAAACCTAGGATATCTCAGGGAATATTTGTCAGGAGTGTAACTACTCTGCTTCCTAATATGTTGCACTTATTTTGGTGTGGGTTTGAGATTCTGAATTAAAAAAAAGAAAACGTGTATTATAGCCAAATGTTAACCTTATGTTTTCTGAATTACCTGGAAGGGTTTTTTCATATGACTTTTGCCAAACTTTTTCTGTACACCATGGTCACTTGCAGACCACAGCAGAAAGGCCAACTATATGAAATATTTAACTTCCCAGGCTGATAACTTATCAAGCAAATGAGACACCACTTGGAGAAGCAAAGGAGAAAAACTGATCAATTTGCTTGAGAGCCTTGACACGTTTGCTTCTGCTTTGCTGTGCCCACAGCTTGTGGCTCCTTATCTGCTGACACCTGAAGTCATTGCTAACCACATTACCTTTAACAAGCAGAAAAAATACAAATGTAGGCTTAATAGCCCTCCCCTATGGTTTGCATGGCACTTGCTTTCTTGGGGGTCAGTGTTTAACCCCAGCCAGTCCCTGCTCACTCCCACAGCCCCTGGTGGCACGAGGAGGAACACCAGAAAAAAAATAAAAGCTGCCTGATCAAGATAAGGGCAGTTTAGTAATTGAAGCAAAATAAAAAGTAATAATAACACTTGGAATGATGAGGGAGACATAAAACATAAGCAAGTGATGCATAGCACAGTTGTTCACATTTTACTGTCCAATGTCCAGCCCATTCCAGAGAAGGGATCAGCCCCTTCCAGCCAACACCCTTCAGTGTATTACTGAGCATGATGTTCTGTGGTGTGGAATATCCCTTTGGCCAGTTGGGATCCGTTGTCCTGACCATGCTCCCTCCCAGCTTCTTGGATACTTTCTCACTGGCAGCACATGAGACACTGCAGAGCCTTTGATTTGGGGTAAAGCAACAACACAAACCTCAGTGTGTTACCATGTTACTCTGATATGGAATCCAAAACTCGGCACTGCACCAGCTACCAAGGAGAAAATGAGCTCTATCCCGGCCAAACCCAGGATGTTGGGTCAATGGGGAGATCAGGGAGCATGTCCTTTGATGTGAATATGAATTACTAACTTCATCCTGCTTCTATGGCATTGCCATAGGTCTGGAATGGATGGTAATAAATGTCCTGTCACTTCTGAAGGCTCATTTATAGGTCTTGTGAATAACTTCTGTGTGGTAGTTCAGGCTGTGGCCATGCAACAGATGGGGATGGAGCAGCTGTGCTTTCCCCCCTCTGCACCACTCCATACAGACAAGGTTAGGTTACTGGTAGCTCATGAGAGCAGGGCAGGCAGGATCTGCTATTGATGGGCTGTGTGTACTCTGCTTTCTGTATGCTTGCTTTTCTGCCTGCAAAATAGGAATGATCCAGTTTCTTTTTTATGATGTAAAAATATAGACTGAATATAAGTGAACTCTTATTTACCTGCCTGGAGTTAAGTTATATTGAACTGTGGGAGCAGTAGAAGACAGTGAGAGAGTTGTGAAGTGTCTTTGGCTTCAGTGGATGGGTCTGTGCACTGCACAAGTGCCCACATTCCTGTTTCATGTCTGGAACTCGCCCAAGCATCTCTTCATGGGGCTGTGCTGCCACTCAAGCACAAACTCTCTTTAGCTGCT
Organism: Myrmophylax atrothorax; assembly: GCA_026770055.1. NCBI lineage: Eukaryota > Metazoa > Chordata > Aves > Passeriformes > Thamnophilidae > Myrmophylax > Myrmophylax atrothorax. The sequence goes on along the minus strand of JAOXXN010000001.1, from coordinate 116,557,449 downwards.
TCAGCCTTTGTACTTCTTCTAACATCTGGCTCTTCTGTCCCTCAGAGTCACCAAACTGCTAATTTTTCATTATGGTTATTAAGGAACTACTTGAGTAAGCAGTGGCCATCTGTCTTGCCAGCCCCTATTTGTCATATTGTCAGTTATTATCATCAAATCTTCTTTCCTTAAAGGAAAGTGCTGTGGAAAAGGTCTGTATTGATTCTGGTTCTCACTCCCCTTGTAAAGAGGCAGGATCAGGCTGAAAGGTACTTGTGTCTCACCCTCCCCAGTTGTGCATGGGGGAAAGGCAACAAACCTTTGCAGTTCCATTTCATACTTCACTATTGGAGAGTCTGGGTCTTTGGCTCAGAGCAGTGCAAGAAGGAATGGGTGGGTTTGAGTATTTAAGGGAAGTTTCCAACCTCCTTGAAGAGGAAATCCTAAGAAATGTGGTGCATAGCAGCAATAGCCATGAAGTTATTAACCTTGTAATTAGGCTGGCTGACAGCCATGCATAGGTGGTGTTACACTTTGCCAGAAGTTTTGTATGGCTTTTTCACTCCTGGATGTCATGACATAAACTTTTCTTCACTTTATCACCACTCAAAGTAGTATAGTAAAAGACATAAAAGCAAATGCTTGTAAGAATGCAGAATAGGAAAGGTTAACAGGAAAGTGAAGAACATGAAATTTAACATTAGTCCCAACCTGACAGAATTGGCTTTAACACACAAGTCATTTGTACTTTACCAGTGGAAGGAATGAGAAATCCATTTGTCTGAATTTCACTTGTTTCTAATTTCCCTAATAAAGATCCACTGAGGTTAATAAACAGGGCTGACAAAACTGTCAGGCATTCGTGTTCATTTAGGAGAAGCTGCCCAATAATCTGCTGTTGACATGAACATGATGGTGAATTGAATATCAATTAGTATTTGCAAGGCAGAATGAAAATTATTACATAGGGCACCTGGGCTCCTGTAATAATTCTGTGACTCCTTTTATCAACCTCTGCCTTGCTTTTGTGCCTTGATCAACAAAAGCCCTTTGAAATCACTTGGGCACTGCTCTTGGGGGAAAAGCTCTGTTCAGGCTGGGAGAGGCAGGATATTACCTACTCATTCTCCATCCCATAGTCACCTGAGGAAAACCTGGGGGCTCATCTGTTTCTGAGGCAAGGCCATTTATTTTAGATGTGGCCATGCTTTCTTTTTACCTCAGTAATTTTATTTTTCTTTTGCTTTTGACTAAGACTCACCTTGGAGAAGCAAATGCTGATATTAGACCTCAAAATACGTAATGTTTACAGCTGACTCGGAGCAAACCGACCTGCAAAGTGACAGAATAGGTAGTTAGGATCGAACCATGTACAATTTGGAATTGTATCTGCTCTCCCAGAAAGGTTTCAGCGCAGAAATTGCTGTGTTTCTGCACTGACAGGTACATTTTCTATAGATTCGGTTCATTTGGTGCCTCTGAATGTATCAGGTTGATTCCCAAGGCTCCACTTGGTATTCAGGATATGAAACATGGAAACCACCTTACTGGGAAAGACTGTCTTTTACTGACAGATATTACATGCTTTTGACTGATAAATTGTTTAATTTCTCCTTTTGTTTAGTATATTTGTCTGTGTGATATATATATACACACACACACAGATGGGGATTAAATTCATGTGCTAAGGCAGGATTGTGCTAGAGAAAAAGGAAAGTAAAAAGAAAAAAGAATGTAAAAATTGTTAATCTGGTAAAATAACCACTTCAAGATGTTCCCCATCTATGTGGTCACAGAAAGATGATTAAAGCTTTAAGGTGAGAGAATCTCCAGTTACAGTCCCCAACAATCTGCCCCTGCTGGAGTGGCTGTGCAGGGAGTCTTTGCTCAGGTTTGCTGTAAAACAGGAGTAAAGGCAATTTGTTTTTTTCCTCACTTGCTGGTTTATTCTTTTTTATGCCAGAGAAATAAGTCTCATGAGATGTTTTGTAGGGAAAACTGCTATGAACACTTCATACCTTGACTTCAATAATTGTAACTAACAGTTGGGCAAATAGTCTCAATTTTACTGAGACTACTTCAGGTGTGACCTTTGCCTGCTGTCTAATGTCTAAATAGAAAAAAACCCCTTCATTAAAATCAAATAATTGACAAAGTTTCAGAATTAATCAGTAGTTACTATTTTGTCTGTTTTGTTTTTTTAGAAATATTTCTGCTCTATTCTAAGTATTTTTAATGCTATTCAAAATGGGATACAAACCAAAACTTTACTGTAATTTCTTTGGGGTGCAAGGATTCATGTTTTCTGAAAATAACTCTTGTCCTCCTTAGGTTAGTTCGTTTGTTTTTATCTTACTATGTCCTTGAAGTTCAACTTCATAAAATACTTAAATTTGTCCAGAATATTTGAATATTTCCTGAGCCTAAAATGAACAAGTTGTAAATATCAATCACTTAATTCAAAGTAGAGGTATGACAAGGTATAGGTGTGTTCAGTGGGCTGTGGGCAGTTTATAAATTGTAAATTACAATAATGGCTTGTTAGAGCATTTTGAGAGGTGTTTAAAGTGTTGCAATTGTTCATTTTATAGTCAAGTGGCATTAGGAAGGAAATAAAATTGCTCATGTTAAGATATATGTTTATGGTTGGATATTTTAAACCCTAAAGTTCACTTAAAGCCTGACAGCCTTGTCTGGTTCTTGTCAGACATGGAGATGACTTACCAAGTCTTAGAAGATGCTGGTCAAGGACAAGTACCATAATTCCTTGGCTTTGTAGAAGTCTTAAAATGAATTAGGCCTACCTGTGCAGCTTGGAGTGTCAACTATTGCTGGGTTTAATTCAGATTTAACTTTATTTGTAGAGACTTTGGAGTTGTAGATAGATAGACACATTAGATCACTTGTTTAGAATTTTTTTCATCCCACCATGACTTCATGCCTTGTTAGTTGGAAAAAATTTTAGAATTGCATTTCTGTTCTTGGAAATGTAAGTTGATGTTCATATAAATGTGAGTGGGTGTTCATACAACTCCCTGCTCCACAGAATTAATCATATGTGATGTATTGGCTTGTTCTTCTGAAGGAATGATGACACAAAGCATCAATAATGGTTAAAAACCTGAAGTGGCTTGTGAAGCAAGTGGCTTCTTTCTTCCTTTTGCCTTCATAAATGCTGATGGCTGAGAAAGAAACAGTTGGAAAAATAAATATTGGGCAAATTAATTGCAAACAAAGGAATACATAAGCTTTGGTCTTTAATTTCTTGCCCACTTATTGTTCAAATGAAATGCCATCTAATTCCAAGGTTCCATTAGTCGCTGCTTCCTTTTCCCAAGCTTCAGGGGTCTGACAGTATTTGGAATAATGGCACTGAAGATAGAGCTGAAATCAATTGCTTCTGCTCCCTTCAGTTCTCTCAGTAGGTTCAAGAATTATTTATTATCATTATAATAATTACATAAATTCAATTGCTCAGTGTGTTGTTGTGCTGAACTAGGACAGTGGGCTTATGATTTTAGGTAGCAAGAATGGAGTAGGGAATTGGGTTTATCTTGGTGATTTACATGACAGTCACAGAAAAATATATATTTCATAATCCAAATTCAATAAAGTCTTCAAAAAAAACCACAAGAAGAGACATTTCTTCTATTTAACACTTAATCCAGTGAGATTACAGTGATGTAACTGGGGGGTCTGCAATGATAATACAACATGAGAAAAAAGGGATTCTTGTTGATTTTTCAAGTGAGAATGGAAGAACAAGGCAGTGTGAAAAAGAAGGATAATGTAAAACTGAAGCTTTGGTATGAAAATGTTGTTAGGAAAGTGTGGGAAAGCACAAAATCATGTGCCAAATTTTAATTTCATTTACAAAATAGTCTTGCTAAGAAATACATAGTAAGGTTTTCCAGGAAAAAAGGTTGTATATAAAAGGTGGGTGGTAGCATTTTTTTCAAAAGAACCGCTGTTTATTTTAATTTTATTGTCTCGGAGCCACAGGATTTCAAATTATATCCATCCAGGAAGTAGTAGGGGACAATAAGAGTGAAACAGATGACTGACTCAAATGAGAAAATAGGGTGAGTTATTCCTTAAGTATCTGTGTGGAAAGAAAAATGGTGCTGTGGGAGAATTAGTTTTAAGATCAAGACAAGTATTTATCCAATATAACCCCATGTCCAGCAAACGTCTTAGGACTGAGAGGGTGAAAATATCATGTGGGGGTTTGTACATGAAAAATGACTCTGACTGGCTCTCATTCCTTGGAAGAGAATTCTAAATGTCTTGGTGTGAGTGTGCAAGGGTGAAAATAGAAAAGGCAAAACTAGAAATTCCTTTGAAAAGTTCTTGTTTAGGAAATCGCTGATGGCTGAAAAAGGGCCAGTTTTGGATAACAGCCCAACCTGCACTGGGGGTAACATGAAAGCAGAAACCAGAATATGAACATTTGTAATAATTAATGGAAAAGAGTGAATATATGTGGGATGTTGGAAAATACATAGTGGAGAAAAATGAAGATAAAAAGTGTGTTAGGTAAAAGCCCAAGTCTTTCAACACTCAGGATAATGGGAATTTCTCTATTGCATTATTAATAAAATGTGTGAATTGTATTGAACTATTTTGAGAAAGAGGCAGAAAATACTATGTGTAAAATTGTGAAAATTAGAAATCAGTGATTTATTCACACAATAAGCAGAATATGAAGGCCTTCCCATCTGTGTAAATAGTTCCTTCCAAGAGGCCTGAAAGACTTGGCCGAGGACATCTCTGGGCAGCTGATGGTAACTGTAATGAGTTCAGGGACTCGGGGAGTTCTGGAATATTGCAAAGTGTAGGTGTTGCACTTGTGGTTTGAAAAGAAAAGGGAAGCACCATTAACCAGGTAAGTAGATTTTTATAAAATTCACAGCACTGGAGAAGCCATTTATCTCCCCCAGTGCCCCAAGGCAAGGGGAGATGATGCAGAATCAGGTCTGACAGTGTTTCAGGTGTCTTATATGTGGAGATTCCCCAGTTCCCTATTAGCCACAGCCTTCCCTCTTCCTTACAACTGGAGGGGAGGAAGGATTTTCCTGCAGTCTAACCTAAAGGAATATGCTCCATTATTTTGCTGGCTAAAATGCTGCTTATCTCACTCAAACAGCATTGTCAGGACTTTGTTTGCCACCTGCTTTGCTGTGACTCCCCTCGACTTCCCCAGCAGAATTCCCATCCAGGCAGGTGCTCCTCACTCTTCTTTACAGCATCTCATTAATCTCCCCTAAACCAGAGAGCTGCTGCATGCAAAATAATGGAAATCATGGCAAAGCATTCCATTGATATGTACATAATGAATGCCAGTTTATTTGTTTTATGGAAAACAGGCTTGGTCATAAACTTCAAGCATTTAAATAATTTTTCCCAGTTGATTACACATTAATTGCCAAAAGTAACTTGCATATTGTTAATCTCCTTTTTTGTGTCTTCCTCAGACAGATAAGCCACAGCAGTGATATGTTTTTTTCTATTATAATAGAATAGATTTTTTTCTATTATAACAAAATATCACCAGGTCTTCTGACAGTAAAATTCCTACTTTTTTTTTAATAAGTGGATTTTAAAAACCTGAGGTCTAAGAAATGCTAAAGGAGTTTTAGTGACCTATGTCACAGAATTTGATATGCTTTGTACCCCATTCAAAATTCTGATTGGTCAACGTTTTTCATTAGTAACATGAAAATAAATATGAAATCAATACCTGACAAAAGAAAAGTAAGGAAAGAGGCTGTGCAGACAGGTGAGAGCCTCTATCACTTAGTACAGGTCAGCCCTTGGAAAAGCAACTTGTTTTAATACAAGCAAATGGAGCTTGTACATTCAAAGCAAAAATGCAACCCAAACTGAAAAAAAAAATTATGAGAAGTGATTCTGTGAAGGGCAGTGATTTTGATGGAGTAATAACTGGCCACGAGTGCAGTGCTGCAGCAAAAACAGGCTAATGTGACTGTGGATATATCAACAGGATGTAAGAATAGCCAGGGCTCCTGATATGTATTGTTAGAAGGAATGATTGCAGAATACTGCATGTGATCCTCTTTAATGAAAAAGACCATAAAACACGGAGAAAAATAAAAAATACAGCCACTTCAGAAGAGAGCAGCAAGTCTCTCGAGGGCTGGAAGTGAGAGCCTTCAAAAGCTCAGTGTGTGTTTGTCTTGTAAATATAAACTGTTTGCAGACAATAAGGAAGTTCTGAGGGATGAGAAAAGGTGCCAGTTTTGCCCATTTCTGGGTGTCATGTGTAATAATTGCCAACCCTGCTGGAAAATACTGAAAATTTCCTTCCTTTTTTTTTGTCTAATTTTTTGGGGTCATCTCTTATGAGATGATCCTTCACACAGGACACCTGGAGCTCTTGGAGTTTTTTCTGCTGCTTTGAGTCACTAATGTTGCCTTAAGAAATTAATGTCTGTTCGTTGTTGATTTTTCCTTGCAAATCGTATCCCTTGGTCTACAATGAGCAGGACATCCTGCAGCCTATTCTGTATCAGGCTGTGGTTCCATGAAGTTGGCAAAATCATTTATTAATTTAAAGCTGTTAGGTCAGACTGTCTGGAGACGTGTAAAGGAAGAAGAGGAGAAAAGAAACTGGTGAAATGAATCTTTGGAAAGCTTTTTTCCTTGGATGTAGAGACACAATTGCAGAGTTCATCTTCAGAAGAGTATTTTGGAATCAGAATTAAAATTCCACACTGAGCTCCATGAAGATCTGCTTGTCGTAATTTTAAATAAAACAGTTCCCTCAGGACCAGGCAGAACCTCTGAAAAGATTAATTTCAGTTGTAAAGTCTAATAATAGCAGTGTAAGGTATGTCCAAAAAGAAGGAGACTGAAGCTCAATATGGCATAAGGAGTTATAATACTGTAATATCTATTAAAGTCTGTACTGGAAAACAAAGCCAAACAGTTCTAAGATGAACTGGGCAGTTAAAACTAAAACAAAAGGTTTGCAGGTGTGTGTTTAAGTCTGTATATTATTGTTGGGCAAGTGGCAGCATCCCTAGCTCTGTTATATAAAGAACATTCAAGTGCTAAATCTTTTTATCCAAAGAGAGTTCATTTTTGAGTTCATTTCGAACTGTGATAAGACTTTGTAATGTCAGACCTCCATTCCTTCACTCTTGCCCAGCTCTGCAGGTTTTATCTCCCTGTCACCTCAGACCTTGCTTGCTCCAAGGGCAGTGGGTGTCCAAGTGTCAATGGCATTGCTCAGCTGTAACCAATGTATTCATAGATTTTTTTTCATCAATATTCACTGCAGTAGTCCCAGATACTTCTGTTTCTGCTGGCATCATAAATGTGGTGTCCACCACCTCTTTTTAGTCTCTTTGCATGACAATTTGTAGTTCTTTAGAAACTTCCACTCTCCTGCAGTCAGAGGGGAAGCTCACCCTTGCCTGGAATTCAGAGATATATATACACACATGTATATACATGTACATTCCTCTTCCACTGGCTCTCTGGCACCTGAATTTCCTGCCAAGGAGCTGGGAGTTGGCACCTTCTTGGCAGTGCAGCTTTTCTGCCATCCGGCCTGTGCTGCTGGGGATAAACTGCTGCTTAATTAGCTCAGTTACAGAGAGCTCAGCTCTGGCTGCCCCACACCCAAGTCTATCCTGCAGGTAGCTCCAAACCACTCAGGTGTGAGAGGGTTTTATTGCTGTGTCCATGTCCTCATTAGTAGAGCAGGCCCTGTCGACTTCACAGCTTTACTGGAGTTCGTATTTCTGTGGCAGAAACAAAGATTTACTTGATCTGTCAGTAGTGGCCCATTTTTGATTGATAATTATTGAATGTCTTGTACTGTTGGAAAGAAAGTCTCTTCATTTTTACAATTTCCATTTTGGGTTCTGAAGGTGATACTGGGTAGTGGTTGTCTGGATATTTGATTTTTCCAGCTGGAGGTTTTTCAGAGCTATGAGTAAACTTATGTGAGGCTTGATATGTAAAATGTATTTTAACAAAATCCATTTAATTGTTGGAAATCATTTGATAACTGTATATGAAAAATATTAGATCATGGTTCAACAAATCTAAACTTAATATATTTTCAGTGATGAATTTACTGTAGTTTTTAATTTTTTTGTGTGTATAGCTTTGAGCTTTCATGTGGTACTTGATTGATTCAGGCAAGGAGTTAATTAATTCAGTCTCCACTGAAGAAATGAATTATTTTTCCTTCCTGTATTTTGGAGCTAGTTCTGTTGAACTATTAATTTTGAATACCTGGGTGATGTTTATTAGATTGTGGTCCTGCCACCAGAAAAATTATGGAACTGAAATGACATTTTAAACCCTGATCCTGTTTGTAGCAAGAATATATTTCTGCCTTCAGATCCACAGGTTTAGCAGTAACATATAGCATATTGAATTTGATGATTTATTTAATCAAGTATTAAATAATTATCATCAGAATAACACCTGATAAGGAGGAAGATATAAATTGAAAACAAAGTATATAACAAATAGTCCGTGTTTTTTGGGTGGAGGGAGGAGTGGAGGAGAGATGGAGAGAAGAAAACAAACACCTAAGATGAATTTAATAATCTCAGAAACCAGCTGAGCATTTTGTTTTCTCTATGGAAAAGAAATTATCTAAATTCACTATCTTAATTTTTTTGGAGCCAACAGATCCCCAGTACTTTGTAGCTTAAAGGTTTGCACAGGAAACTGCTGCATCACAGGTCAAATGGGAAGACACTTTGCTTGAGTCTTCAGCAAGACAATGGTCAGATGACAGAAACAGAAAACACTGACAGCTGTAAATCACAGCTTTTTAAATAAGCAGAAGGCAGCAAAAGTCTCAATGGGGATAATGATCCCATATTTTGGAATTTGAAGAGGGATTGTAAGAAAATCATGAATTTAGACTCAAATTATTCACAAAGTCTTGTGAAGTGATGAAGTGGTGAAGAAATAGAGAGCAGGATACTCTCATTCATTGTAGCTTTTAAAAACGTCATTAGTTTCTTCAAATAGATCAGCACACTTTGATTTGGTTAATTTGTCTGTGCCAAGGTGCCCTTTCCCTAAGGCAAGAGACCATGACCTGGCTGCTGCTGTTCTGCTTTATAGAAACACATCCTAGAGAGCTGAACATTGATTATTTGCACAGATGAGAGGGGGAAGGTAGTGCACAACAAAATAAACTCCACAAGTGTATGGATAGCGTTGTCATGTTCCAGACTAATAGCTTAATTTTTATTTTCTTCCATCATTTAACTATCCAAAGAACTGGAATTTGTGGGCTGTAAGAAGGACCTGAGTGTTCAAAACACAACAACGTGATAATTAAAATAAATTGCCTTATACAGTACTAATATTGATGTCTAAATCCTAATTTAATTTCTGAAATTCGAGGGTTGGATGAAACAGTTCCATTAGAGGGCAGTAGTACCTGTGGGTAGAATGTCTCGTGTGCTGTGTGTGTTATTTATCATTAGTGAATGGAAAAGTGGAGGTAATGCAATTTAATGCATTCAAATAATGCAGAAACATTTTGTAATATACAAGTAAAATATGTTCATTCTGTCTTATATTAGAAAAGCAAAATGAATGTGGCAGAAATGATGCAAAGGACACGTAGCCACTTTCAACAGTGTGATAGTCCAGCTAAAATAGAAACTGAATTTTTGTCTTTCTGTGTTCTCAGTTATACAATTTGTATATTGTGTAACTTTATTTTTGTGAAGTTTATGACTTAAAAGTAAGGTTTTGGGTTGTTTGGTTTTTTTTTTGAAGCTCTGTTTTTATTTTATCAGCTTGAATGCTTAAGTCCCTGCACAGACTTTAGATTTACAAGCAAGGAACTGCAGCAATGTGCACATCTATTCAGGCAATATTTAATGGCTGCATATCAGTAGTGTATTGTGCCTTGGCAATGATTTCTCCAAAAGATTTAGGGGAGTTTTATTTCTGTAGACATTTGGTAAGTAATGAAATGTAAGCCATGAAAGCCTCAATGTACCTAATGTGGCAAGTGCAGTCCATAGTGGTTTAATACTTTGTTCTGTATGTCTAATCCAAGTGACACCACAAACACACCATTTCTTTTTGCATTTTCAGTTGTGTTGCTTGACACCACAGCTGCCCTCGGAGAACTGGGATGGAAAACATTCCCTTTAAACGGGGTAAGTCACCATGTTGGATTTGTTCCTCTTCATTTTGGCTTTCTGGCACTCTGGAAGTGAGTGGCACATCGTTATGCCCTTCTCTTGCTTTTCTGAGTACTAAGAATTTATCTTGCTTTAAATCCAATTCTAACTGTTACGCCTCATAAAGTTTCATATTAAAAATTCCTGCACTGGGGGAAATGTGTTATGACCACATTTTGGGGGAATTAAAAGGAAAAATAATGTGCAGTTTTATAAACTGGAGCAAAACTTTAATGATTTAAGTGATAATTAATATGGACTTTAGCATCTGGTAAAATGGTATCAGATTAGCAAAATCAGAAAACCACTAAGAGTGTGTTAATGTATCAAACCAGTTATAAATATTGAGAGGAAATATTGTAATAGTTTTAGTGGGGCTTTTTCCTGCACTGACCATTCTGGTTTGAAGTTTGCTGTTCCAGCTGGATGGTTTGCACTGCACAGGTTGCCAGGGAGACCTTGGCATTGGGGCCAGGGCCCCAGAGAGTGGGTAGTGGTACACCTGGAGGTCTGGGGGCAGCTGAGCCTGGGCAAGAGCAGCGTTTTTACTCTTTAAATTCAACCATCACTGCTCTGCAGCGGCTCCACTTTCCGAGCTTCTCTGAATTTTCTCTTTCCACCCAGCTAATGCCTGTAGCAGAGTATCAGAGGCACTGGCAGGTTCACTTTTGAAGCAAATGCAGTGCACTGGAGCATTTAACACCTGCTGTATCAGCTTCTGGTTCTGATGTCACTGCACATGCTGGGTACCACTTATTTTTGTATTAACTTGGGTTATCTCTTCAGTCTTGTGTAGGAGGCATATAATTACTTGCTTCTCTGACACGAGCCCAGAAAATACTGTTTTGCTGAGTGAAACATCTTGTTTCATTTGCAGTCATTTTATTTTCCATGATCTGTTCCAGAAGGAAGTAGAAATTGTCTGTCCTCAGCACCTCAATAAGCCATTTTTATGAAGTGCCTTGTGTCTCTGCCCTCAGGGATTTCAGCAATGTGACACTCCTTCATCTCAGCCTATTTTCAACTTTATGGATTACTCTTTTTTAAGGTTCTTCAGTTCTTTACAATCCTAGGCATAATTTGTGTCTCTTACAGATACTTCTGTATTTTACACTTTGCATGCAGTCTCCTACAGTCTGAGCTTTAATTCTGTAAGTTTTATTTCCTTCAAAAATCCCAGACAAAGCAAATCCTCTCTATACTGCACTGAGAAAATGCAGTGAGGAATTTTTGCTTGGCTAAAATCAAATACTGCCAGGTACCATGATGAGAAATTATTTGGTGGACAGGGAGGCTTGAATTTGGAAAGCACAAAAGACATAATGTCAGTTATCCTGTAAATTCTTAAACGCTTCAGGCACTTCAATAGCAATAACCACAAGCATAGCAAAGTCAATTTAAAACATAGTTATTGCAATATATATCTTTTTATTGGTCATACATATCCTAATCATTAGTTTTGCAGCATATTGAGGTGTTTGGATGTGTTGGGACTTTTGCTGTGTTTTAAGAATTGGCAGCATTTCATTTGGAGTCAGTAGCTGAAATTCAACTATTAGAAAATTTCCCAAAGATCTACAATGTGTTTTTTAAAAGAACAAGCAGGTAGAGTAAATATGGGGGAGAAAAGTCATTCTGACAAACTGCACTAAAATACACCAAATAGATCTTTTTGGTTTAGATATTTGAAGATACTGGAAAAATACATGAAGCTAATAAAATATAAAAAGTTACATTAATTACTTTGGCACATAAAATACTGAAGACACTAAAGTTAAAAGCTAAATTGTAATTTATTTTTAAACTGTTATTTTGGGATCCTGTGCCTTACAAAAGTAAGGAGAAAATTGAGTTTACAAGTGCTCTTGTAATGAACAGAATATTACATTTGTATGCTTTGTGTCCCTTTTTTATGCAGCCTCTGAAAAAAGCAGTCCATGTTAATTATTACTGGATGATTTTTAAAATATAAGGTAAAACAGTGCTTTTGGGGTAGGCTGATAACTCCTGTTACTCTTACAGATTTAGTGATGAGCAGATAAACTCTTGCCTTTCTAAGTCTTGCACAAACAACAGAGATGCTGCTTTGTGTCCCCAGTGCCATCCAGTCTGAGCTGCCAATCTGTCCTAATGGAATGTGGCAGAATTACTGGTGGGATTGAAATTATCACTGCAGAAATAAGAACCTGTTTTGTTCCACGCTGAGCACGTCAGCATTTTCTTGTTTCCTGGGGTAATTTTGAAGTGTTTGTGGTTTTGAGGGAGACTTTTGTTCAGACACTGCAAATCTTACATGTTACTTTTACCAAGCTTGGGGTTTTCTAGATGTGTTTGTAGTGTTGATGTGGGTGAGAAAAATGTCATTAAGATCGTTACTGCTCTGATGATCATTTTTGAGGTTAGGAGGATGAGATGGTGGGTTTTCTTGAGACTGTGACATTAACAGAAGTCATTAATTTACTGGCATGCACCAAAATGTTCCATTAAATTAAAGAGCAACTGAAATAATAGTGCTTGGGATTTGGGTAACTTTGAGTGAGCCTCAGGCACTTTAACAGGCCGGGGTGAAACAGGAGACAAAATCAGGAGGTGTTCTTTTGGAACTTGCAACACCTGAACCTTTCTCCCCCAGATTTTCATTTAGAGTAGATTCATAATATAATGCTTGTAAGCTCTCAGCAGTTTTGGTAACCTCTAGAGGCAGTTTCAAAGGCAAGTGAAGATACAACACAGTAGTTTTGTGTGTGGCCTTTGTATGCAAACCCATCATTTAGCTGCAAAGATGAGTCATGAACAACTGTGTTATCCATTCCTGGGTAAATGTGATTTTATTTTTTAATTTTCTTCCAAATTATTTGTGCACCTTTCCTGAGGAAGGAGAATACAATAGTTTTTCTTTCAACTGTTTTCTTTATTTGCTTGTCAGATTTTTCCCCCTTATATTTAGAACAGGTAATAAATGTAGTGCTTAGAGCTACAAAAATGCAGCATAAAACATTAATATCTTTGAGGTCAATAGCATCAACTTTTGTTGATTGAGTTCCAATTTAGCTTCTCAGTGATGGGATGTCTAAAATTTCTACTTTAATAATGGACACATCTGATACTTCCTCTGTTCTTTGGGCTATGGTTCAAAATGACTGATTGATTTATGAAAAGCATGCACTGTGGAATGAAAGGGGATCTTGACTCACCAAACTGGCACTGCACGACCTTGAAAATGCAGGACAATGATTGGAACAAAAACTGGGAAGGCACAACTTGCTTTGTTTCATGAGAGGATGTGAGTGGGAGCCAGTGGGGGCACTCCAGGGGAGAGCATGTGAACCATTGTCAGCATTCCAACCAAAGGCACTTTGCTGACCTTGGGGACTGATTTTTCTCTTAGCCTGTGCTTCCAGAACTGTTAGAAGGGCAGGGGTTTTTTTCTATGAGATTAAGCACAGTTTGTGGTTGACAAGGATTGGAAAATTAGAGAAGAAAGGAAAAAACCCCTCTAAGTTGTCCCCAACCTTCATTTAGCCATTAGCAGTAATAGCAATAAAATAACATACCTTGGACAACTCCAGTTTTTGACATTTATTTTTTTCCCCTTCTCTCTCCAAAGTAGCTCTAAAAAAAGCTCTCTTCTAGTTCTCCTTTAGGTATTGAAAGCTGTTTCATATTTCCTTAATGGTTGCTGTGTAGTATTTGAGGGGCGGAACACAGTCTAGAAGGAACATTGCAAGAATAGGCTGTCATGGGGAGCAGTGGCTTCCCATCTTCCCTCCTGAAACCTTTAAAAACAGTCTTTAAACCTTTAAACACAGTCTTTTAAAATAAAAACCATGTCTTAGTCAAAGTTAGAGCACCTATTTTGCAGGTCCATAGAGGTGGACACAGGAAGGACAATGACCTGTTGGAGCAAGTCCCAAAGAGGCCTCCAAGTTCATTGGGGAAATGGAGCCACCTCTGCCATGAGGAAGGGCTGAGAGAACTGATTGGTGGAGGGAGTAGGTAGATAAGGAACAACAAGTTCTTCCCAATTCTCCCTGTAGCATAGCTTCAATTTAACCTTTCCTTGCACTTTTTACTGGGAAATCCAGCCCTGTGACCATCTTCAAGGCTGCTTTCAAAGGTGACCATAAGTGCCCTTATTAATTTTAAGAATGCTCTATTTTGCACAAACTGAATCTATCCTGCAGCTGATAATTTGGAATGAAGTCTTCTTATTTGAAGAAGAAACTTAATCATGAAAAAAAAAAATACTCTGCTTCTAACATAAATCTAAATTTTATCTTGGATGTAGCCACTTCATAAACTCAAAAAAATCAGTATAGAAGAAAGGCAAGGTGACTCTCAACACAGAGCTGTGAGACACTTACACATAGATGGGACTTGTATAAGTACCTTGGCTTGGCACAGCAGGCAAAATGTGCAGCCTGAGCAGCAAAGAACCTTCTGGAAGTTCTCTAAATGATTTGACACCTCTGTGAGTGACAAAGCTACTTTAATCTCGGTTCCCACAGTTATTTGAACAGTTTCCTCGTCAGTTTGTAATTTTCCTGTTGATTTATCCATAGAAGTGATTCTGGTTTGAATTTCTTGCTTTGGGGGTCTTTTACTTTTTTTAGTAATTGTCACCAATACACAGTGTTATGATTCCTTTTCTGTTATGAATGTTTGAGACTGATCTTATTAAAGTACTGGGGTATTTTTCCCTGCTAGACTGATTATTTTCCTCTCTCTGTTAAAATAGTTGTTTTACAGGAAATGCATGAGACATTAATTAATTTTTTAGCTGCTTCTTAGCAATTAGAAGACATTTCTATAGTTTATGGTAACCCAGTTTTGGATAGTTTGGTGCTCTTTGGCACAGATGATAATGAGGTTTTTCTGCAAGTGTTTCTTTCCAAACATTTCTTTCCGTGTAGCTGCATCCATCTTCACCTTCTCTTTTAACTTGTATCCCAAGATGTGATTGGACCAATGTATCTTGCAACATTTTATACAATACTTAATACTTTAAACTCTTAATTTTCTGATTGTTTTTTACAGTTCTCCTGTTTTCTTTTAAAGTCACATAAGCTTCTCTTTCTTTAGAACTGCTTTAATTTTAAGCCCCTTCCTTTATTAAACCTATCAATAAACAAAGCAAAAACCAGAGCACTTTCCAAGTCATAGGGTGCATAAAAAGTAGAAAAGACTGTAACAGGTTGGCCAAGAAAGCTGATTTATAAGGAAGAGCAAAGAAAGGAAGGCAGCACAAATTCACTCTGTGGTGTTAATACAGGTGTCAGATTCAACTTTAGTCACAACACTTTATATAGTAAGAAGGTGGGGAGATAAGTGAGAGGGAACAGAGCAAGTCAAGTAAAAGGTACAAGAGCAGCAAGAAAAACATAAGCAAATATGCATTTCATATTATCCTGGTATTTACAGGCAGAGAACTGCATTTTACAAAGGATAACAAGTTACTATTGCAGATTATAGCATGAAAGGCATTCAGATTCTCCTCACTGCAGTTGCCAGTCGTTTTTATTTGTCTGTGAAATGGAGAACAGGTAAGTTATGTGTATTTGTGAACACACACCTTTGGAAATCCTCATTGCATGCTCTAATTTTCACTTTTGATATTGTAGCTATTAGAATTCAATCAATGCTTAAATTCCTTCTGACCAGAAGGAACAATTGATCAGATCCCAGCTATTTCAGAGCCTGTGACATTTCAAGGCTGACCATTGTGTTTACTCAGCAACAAGTATTTCACTGATGTACATATTTTTTCAAGATACCAAGAAATTATAGTTTCCCTTGGTAATTTGTTCCATTAGTTAAATGGATCACTGTTTTCAAAGGGTTCCTACTGTCTGATTCTTTCTCCTCAGCCTTACACTGTCTCTAAATTGATAAAGTCCTTCATTGCTGCTCCACCTCTGAAGTCCATGTCATTGTGGGGTTCTCCTGTTTTGGAAATCTGGACATAAATATGTAGTATTTACAGTGGATTTCATTATTTGCTGCAGTTACAAGTCACCATGCCACTTCACTTATCTCCTGTTTAATCATCAAAGGGATCCCAGTAAACTTTGTCACTGCAGTGATAATACTGGAGCTCATGGTCAGTTGGTTCTCGCTCTGACTCATAATTGTCTTCTAGAAATGTAGTTTTATAACTCATAGTAACCTGTTAGGTAACAGTGATATTCCCACTCCTAGATATGTAAATATACATCATCCTTCAATGAGTGCTCAGGACCAAAACATTTACATCATTCTGTGGGACTTTTGTGTTCTAAATATTTACAAGAAACTTAGCTTTGAAAAGTCTCATTAGAAAAACCTTAATAATGTTTCCTTTTTATAGAGAAAATATATTTTTGATGCTGTGTGACTATCTGATGTGTATGAAAACACTTCCTAGTCTCTGTAGTCTGTGCCTGAATATTGTGAGGTGCTTTTAATTGTGCATCACTCACTGGGATGGCTGGAACAAGTTACACAAAGTTCTGCTCACTGAACTGTCTTTACAAACGTAGCTTAAGGTCAGGATTTGTGGGGTGAATTAGATACTTGAGGGTATTTAAAACCAGAATTGAGAAGCCTAATTGCATTTCTCAGTTCCTGGGCTGCTCTTTGACTTGGTGAACAAGGTATCAGAGTACAAAGGCATCCTCTGCTTCTTCACATGGCACCATCTGGTGGATTGGGCTCACCCACTGCAGGCACTTGCTCACTCCCACACTGTGGAATGGGGGAGAGAATTGGAAGGGAAAAACTTGTGGGACAAGACAAAGCCAACCCTAGTGAGGGTGTGTCTGTGTGTGTAAAGGATTGAAAGGCACTTCCTCAGCAGCTCCCACCAGACCATCCAGTCTCCAAGCCTTGGCTGCTTTGATAATCCCACCTCCACCATCCCCAGCTTGGTTACTGAGCATGAAATTATATGAATTTAATCACAGAATCCCAGCCTGTTCTGAGTTGGGAGGGACCCACAAGGATCATTGAGTCCAACCCTTAAGTCAATGGCCCACACAGGGGATTGAACCCATGACCT
>JAOXXN010000001.1:116515706-116538411 GCA_026770055.1 Myrmophylax atrothorax | reverse complement strand
CCCACAGCACTTGTGCTCCAGTCCCTTCTCCAGCCTCGTTGCTCTTCTCTGGCCCCGCTCCAGCCCCTCAATCTCTTGCCTCAACTCAGGGGCCCAGAACTGAACACAATACTTTCAGTATTTGCCATCCTCTTGTGGGTTTTTTGGTGGGTTTGTTTTGTTGTTTTTGTTTTTACATACATCTTGGCAGTATCCTGCTTATTTTTGTGTGAACTATCTGATTACAGATTCCACAGAGGATTGTTAGTGGCAAAATGCCCTGTCCTGTTCTTATTTGGATATTGCAAAAGTGTTTGAGCCCATTTAGATCTGTGCATTCTGTACATCTAAACCATTCATAGGCTAAACAATGACATATAATTTTCTGTAAATTCAAATCAAACCCAAAAAAGCCTCCCACAAACCATTATATACTTCTATATTCTCAGTAAAGGCAAAATTTCTTCTATTTAACTGGAATTCTCTGTGAAGCAGGAGGGTTTTTTCCCTGGATTTTCAGTAGGATGGGCTCTTACTGGGTTGTTGAGCTGGGAACTCCATGGTAGTTCAAATATTTTATTAAATTAAAATCCGAGTTGAAGCCACATGGATGAAATTCAAATGTATCAACTTAATAGTGAAATTATATGACCCTTAATGAACTGGGCTTTTTCTTGTCTGAGGACTGACTTCCCTGATTCCCTCCCTCATCACACCTGATCCTCTTTGCTTTCTTTCTTTTTCTTTCATGACCATCAAGGCCCCTGATTTATTGGGGTTTTTTAAATAATATTTGAGTAGTATCAGATACATGATAATGAAAAAGGCAACAAAGAGGCAGTTTTTAATTGTAAAATTACTTTTTCCTCTCTAAAAAGATTGTTTGGTTAGAAGGAGTTCATGCAGTCAATGCCCAGAAACTGCTCAATAGCACATTTAAAACTATTTATTTAATTTTCTTTGCATACAGTTTTTAATGTATTTTTGTGTATCACATATACCTTAATTGTAATGCACACAGAAAATTGATTGTTTTTCAATGCATGTTGTATATTATGTAGCAAAACCAGGCAGTAGCACTATTTATATTTTCTATAATGTAAATTTCTCATTTTAGGTGTGAGAAATATTATAACTAGTGGAGCACAGTAAATATTTAGCTTTTTCACTTGTGCAGCCCAGCAAAATGTATGCTAAATTCTGCATTGTTTTTTCCAGAACACTTTGGTTGGAAGTTAAAATAAATAAGAATCCCATCTGTGGGTCGCACATCCAAGTCCTCAGTGCACAAACCCAGCTTTTAGGTCTTCAGGGGTTGCACATTCATATCTTGCACTCAGGAGTTTACAATATATTGGCTTATCAAAAAGGGTAGTAAGGAGAAAAAATATATAATTTAGTGAAAATTAATATGTTCTTGCCTTTTTTTTTTCCCTGAAGGGAAAGAATTGTATCATGAGAAGCAAAATATAGTGGGTTGAAGGAGGAAGAATGATTCATTCAGGCTCTGGGTTTATTTTCAGCAGTGTTATATTTTGGAATTTTTATGGGGTTTGTCAGCATGTGAATACTCCAAAATTCCAAAAATTCACTCATGTGCATTCCCAATTAAATATAATATTTTCTAATATAATGCACTTGGAGCTAGAAAGAATGCCAGAGTGGGTGTTGCCTTCAGAACACACGGAAGGAAAAGAAAGGACAAAAGCCAAGTGGAAGCAAAGCAATATTTATGGAAATAATTCAGGTGCATCCTGAACATCTCTTTATCTGAACCATTGTCTTTTCAGAGCCTTAAGAACTGCTGTGCTGAACTCCTGGGAAATACCCTCTGAAATTCCTGTGTGCTTAGGAAATGGTCTCATAAATGCTAAAGCAGATGATAAATATCTCGGTACTCTGAAAAGGAAATCTCTCTGGATTGTTCAAAAGCCATAAGTTAATTTTTTTTTTCCAAGAGAAAAAGGGAAAAGTGGCAGCATCAAAAGATGCTTCACTGTCTCAAGAGCAGTTGCTGCTTTTTATTCATAGGTTGTGTTCAGTAATGGAGGGAAACTCCAGCCAAACTTTTCTTTTTATCATTTTTAGTGACAGGAGTGATTTATTTTCTAAAGGTGGATCTCTTATGTATAATCAAAATGAAAGAATGAATATATACCTAAGGATTTACAGCAGCCTGACTTTATATTAGAAGCCTTAACTTAGACTGAACACAAGAGAAAGAAAAAAAAAACCAGCACCAAAACCAAAGCCCAGCCATCTTTACCTTTGAACTTTTTACAGATACTTAAATATATTGAATGAATTTTTAAAGTAACAGAAAAGTAACCACATGATCAAGCTTGAAGCACTTTCTAAGCCTCTTTTAAAAACACACACATTGCACATTGCAGCAAGTCATTCATGTTCTGAGGGTGCTTTAAATGATGGGATTATATGTATATTCTATATTATATTATATGTATGTGGGTACCAAGGGGTTTAACAGTGGCAAGGATGAAAAGAGTATACAAATAGTTTTTCTGCTCCACTGGAATTCTCACCAAGTGGATCTTGGTGAAGCAATTAGAAGTATTTTGGGGCTTGAAACTTAAAAAAAAAAACTCCAGTTGGACTGCAAGTCTGGTGGTGAAGAGATTCTTCTCTGCTTTACCCTCTTTGCCTGTAGAGATCCATCTCCAATCCTGTAGTACAATTTTGAGCCTGAAAACTCTCTTCTGAAGAACAGGTACCATTTAAAGTGGGCAGCAAAATACAGAGAATTGCAGATTTAAGGTGAGACTTCCCACAATGATTTTCACACATGATTTAATATGCATTCCCTGCAAAGGGATCCCAATGAGTCCAGAGGATATCTGTTTATGTAACCAGTCAGAGCAGAATTGGATGTTCTTCCTATAATCCCAATAATCTACTTCAAAAAGTGGAAAATAGTTTATATATCTGTTTATTGGCTGCTAATAAGGAAACAGAATTATTTTTAATAATCACAGTTTGGTGGAGAAAAAATCAAAAGGAGCCCAGTACAAAAGTCCAGGTGTTTATGAATAAT
The DNA here is from genome assembly GCA_026770055.1 of Myrmophylax atrothorax. Classification (NCBI taxonomy): domain Eukaryota; kingdom Metazoa; phylum Chordata; class Aves; order Passeriformes; family Thamnophilidae; genus Myrmophylax; species Myrmophylax atrothorax. The sequence continues at coordinate 116,535,380 of JAOXXN010000001.1, read as the reverse complement.
AATTTATAACTGTAATTCAGATTTTAGAGGCTTAATCCTCTGCTATTGTATTTAATCAAAAGAATCCTGTCCTGGGAGCCTGAAACACAATGCCTGACATGTAGAAATAAATTGAAAGATTGAAGAATGCAGGTGTTGGGTGACTTTTTAGGTTTGCTTGATAAGACAGTCTTGAAATGAGCAGAAATGGATGGTCTCACTTGGCAGTGTGGCAGAAATTTCAATTAGTGTCTCTGGAGGTTTGGTGATCCTGGGGGATTTTTTAGAGACAGCCAAGTTTTCCAGCAGAGACAGAGACAAAGTGGAGCTGAATCTGCCTCTGGGTATTTAAATGCTGGGGAAGGATCCTGCCAACTACATCTGTTTGGAAAGCCAGAAGAGTAGTAAAGCCTCCCAAACAAGGCTATCCTGAGTGGAACAAATGTGTATCAATTCAACTGGCAACACTTCTTTTAAGAAGTTTATTAATGTCTTTTAAGTCTACCAGTAGTGTTAAAAACTGGGCATATTTTAGAACAAGTAAAATAAAATAAAGTTTCAGTTAACAGACCCAACAACTCAGTAATGTGATGGTGTTCTCAGTATGGCCTCGCTCAGTGATTTCTCTACATGTCTCTCAATACTTTTCATCAGCTTTCCATACTGTAGGAAATACTTCCAATTTCTTAATTTTTCTTAAGCATTTGGTTTTTCCTCTCAGCTAGTGGATACTCTTGCACTGTGCTTACAACTAGCAGGTCATGAAATGAGTATTAGGCTTGTCATTTATGCCAGAAAATTTGAGTAGTAACGTTGGACTTACTGTCCCATCGATGTTACTGCACTCTAATGTTGGGTCAGAAGAATGCCACTAATCATTTTATATCAAAATAGTTTAACTCATTGATAGAGTTCATTATTAACACTGGCATAACTAAGGAGATTTCCTTGGTTGCCTCTTTCATGTAGGTTACTAAAAGGATTGACTTTAGCTCCCTGATTCTTGCCACAATGATTAAGGGGATTTGTTTAAACACCCCATTTCATGTGGTAGAGCTCCTGTAAAAGGATTAGTTTGGGATTCCATTTTCACATGGAAAGCTAAAGGGATTAGCTTGAGCCTTTCATGCCATGACAAAATAACTAAGGGCAATTGCTTTCGCTGCCCAGGTGGTTGCATCAAGATTTTTCTTGCTTTTTCTGTTCTTGTTTTGGTTTCTTTTCCTCTCTTCTTACTGCCTGAAGTCACTTTACTTCAAGCTTTTCCTACTGCACATAGAAGGCACATGGCCCATACTGAACCTATTTAAGGAAAATCAATGAAAACTAATGAAATCCCACGTGTTTTGTGTTTTCCCTCATCGAAATTCCAACATTAGGATTTCTTTGGGTAAAATCAAGGGTAGGAATTGCCAAATCCCCACCAACATCCCCTCTGTAGGGGTGGAATTCGTTAGGTAGGAGCAGCATCCTGGACTTGAGAGCTCCCAGAAACTCCCCCTGTGTTTGACAGTGTGGCTTCCCTGGATACCCCAGTCCCAGAGGGAGCAGCTCTGAGGCCTCTGTAACACATTGCATTGTGCAGCCAGCACAAATGAAGGTTTTCAAACCACTTAAAAGCAAATGAGATGCCTGCACGTAAATTCAACACAGGTCCTTGATGCACAGCTAATGAATTTATGGCTGTGCTATTAAACAAAGCAGAGCTGTGCCCTGGCTTTGGGTCTGGGTGTCTCCACAAAGCCCTTTTAAATAGTTGCTCTGATCTGAATCTCTGTCCAGGGAATGAGCAGGTTTTAGCCTATAAATCCAGAAATTAATGAAAGTCTTTCTTTGATGATCTATTTTTATGTCTTTTTTTTAATTGTTGTTTATTTGTACAACAGAAGTGCTTGAAAATTTATGCCTTTACTTACAAAAACACTTTAAGGTGTCAATCTTTATAGGTATTTCTTTTCAAGCGGTGTGCTTAAAATTAAAAATGCCTTTAAATTCTGTGCTGAACTGGGCTGGTATATCCAGAATACCTGTGTCAGTGAGCAACCAGGAAAAAAAATGAACAGATGTTGGCTTTGAGTTTGGATTTGTCCCTTCAGTGCCTCAACTCCCCTTTATATTTCCAAGGCTTTTTGCTGTGGCATTTTCTCTTTTGCCTCTAAATATAAAATACAGAAAAACATTTAGAAAATAAAGCTGGTTTTCTATGAAATTTCACAGATTTCTTAAAGGGGAAAAAAGAAAAGCAATGTAGTTTAAGACAAACATGGAGCAAACCACCTCGGTGAGGAATCCAATTCTCTGTCATGTCTTTGAGGCAGCAGTGCTGGGAGAAATTGGAGTTGAACTCAAGTCCAGCTGATTTGCTCACAGTTTTACAATCAGCATCTGATGGAGCTGAAAACAACTTAATATATTTTTTCCCATTTGGGTCAGTGCAGGAAATTTCCTGAGGGAAAATGTTCTCCATAATTATTTTGGTTTATATATTGAAGACTGTTGATATGTTGAAGGATTTCCTTCTTTGACTGCTACAGAAAAGCCAGGATATAACAGGGTGAGAGTTATTGGCCTTAATCTGAATATTCCTTCCTCGTGGGAATCATCATGAATCTCCAACCTGGTTGCCTGAGCTAAAGATCATTTATAATCAGTGATTGTTAAATTTTATATTTCCAGACTCCCTCGGAGTTGTGTCGCCTCCTGCACGCATTTAAAATTATGAATATACAATAAAATATGGTTCTAGGATATCAAATTAATCACAAGCAATGAAACAAATCTTGGGTAAGAGTAAAGCTTGAATCTTTATAGAGCATTGAGGTGGCTTTTTCACTGCTATCATATTTATGTCCCTTTTTTGTGTAGTACTGTTGGATGTAGCAGGGCTTGTTTATTTTCATCTCGTATGGTTTGTGCCCACACAGCTCAGGTTAGTGAGGATAAAACCTCAGAACTTCAGTGAAGACAAATTTGGAACATTTTCTAGGAGTAATGAATTGTGGGATTTGGTAATAAAATATCCAAAATAGTATAATAAAGTGCAATACATGGTTACAGCCAACTGCATTGTGTTCTACAGGGTAAAGAAGCCTTGAAAGCTCATTTGGCAGCCCCAGAAAAAGATTTTTTTCTTCAACTGTCCCATTTTTTTCTTTTTAATATCCCTCTTTTTATTTTCTCCTTACAAAGTAAACCAAATATTAGTGATATGTTGCCACTAAGCAAAAAACCAACCTTACTGTGGTCACCACAGTTCACTTGCCACCAACTAATGGAACTGAAATTTAAACTGAAATGATATTTTTTGAAAGTGCTACAAGAATAATTTGATATTTTTATGAACTGTAGTCCAAGATTTCCCAGCATGTTAATGCTCTGTGAACATTTCAGTGAAACTTTAGAATTGTTTGCAGCTTTTAACCTCCATCCTGCTGATTCACAGGTTGTGTGGAGGTTCAAAATATTTAATCACAAGCATTATTAATAATAATATTTAGTTATATATTTTTAATTTGTGTTCTTGTAATATTATTAAGAAGTATATTAAGATTTTTGTGTTAAAACTCAGGTAGGGGATACTTTTTGGAAAACTTTTAAATTTTAGCTTAATGAAATGGGTGCATTGAAATGACATTTCTGATTTCCTTTTTAGAGTTATAATTTTAATTCCAACTGTTTTAGGTGCTCTGTAGAAGAACTAAAGCCTTGCCAAAGCAAAGGGTAGGAAGTGTTAAACCACTTTTTAGGAGCAATATCCTTTGCTGAAACCACTCTCTGATTTTACTGAAGATGAAATGGATCAGCTGCTAAATTGTGGCTTCAGAATAAGGTCAAGGATACCAAACCTACCAAAACTGTTGCTGAAGATTAGTGACAAATTGTTTCTCTACAGTTCTGTGGGTGGTTTTATACAGGTGGTTTTTTAGTTACTTAGAGTGCAGCTGGGAGGGTGAACATTTTAAGGAAATTCAATCAAAAGTTATAGGTGGAAATTAATGTCCATGTCTGTGAAATTTTTAAATGAAATTAAATACTAAGGACTTTCTTCTTAAGTGAATTGTTAGATTAACACATCTTATAAAAGGAAGCTCAATCTAATTTTGAAGACCCTATAGACAACCAGCATAATAAGATTTTCTTCTCTTGGAATCTGATTCTAATTTGAGAATTATGAAGGGTGTCTTCTTGTCCCTTGTAGAAATACTGTGCATTCTGTTCTATCCCAAACACAGAGATTAGTCTTCAATCTTTAATTTTACATATTTGGTGTCTTACCTTGTTAAAGAGTTGTTGGAAAGTTAAGACTTGAGCTAGAGGAGAGGAAAACTAACACTACACCAAAGTAGTGAAGGAATTTTGCTGTGTGAAATGTGGATTTAGGTGAGAATAAAGGAGTGATGAACATGTGCCACATGTTTATTCTGATTTTCTTTGTGGACAGATAATGCAACATATTTTCCAGCAGAAAATTCACAGTGTTTCAGGTAACTCTTTTCAGTCTAGATTAATTAAAGTACTGTGTGAAGTGCAGAGCTGTGGATCACCCTCCATGCTCATGCATGTCTTGTGCTGGGCTGCACTTTAGAAGTTAAACCTGAATTTTTGTCAGCCTGGTTTTTTGTGCCCTGCTGTCTCCCAAGTTTTCTGGCTGCCTTTCCCTGTTCCCTTGGCTTCCCTCTGCTCCTGAGCAGTCTGGCAGCAGGAAGGTAGCCCTTTCCTTTCTCTGCCTGCATTGCTCAGGTTCCCCTCAGTGCTCAATCTGTTCTGCAATCACTTTGCCACGTCCTGAATTTGGATTTGTGGCTGGAAATAGTAACTGCCAGTTGGTCAGCTGGAAAACGGGACAGCAAAGACATTCTGATGCCATCAGTTGAATGTGCTTTAAACAAAAAAAGACAAAGGATAACAGGCAGAGTTTAATAACAGAGTGATTCATTTATTACAAGAGTAGTAGGATCGAATTTTCTGACTCAATAGTGAAATTTTGTTTCCTTAGAAAGTCTTTAAACTTTCACCAGCATGTCTAAAATATCCTTAACTACAGCCAGCCTTTGAGATACCATAAACCCAGTTATCAAACACTGATTTGCTCCAGTCTCCCATGTCCAAATCATTAACAATTAGGCCACTGGGAGGGGTTTTTTTATTGCCCATGGATGTTTCTATTGCTGGATCAGCTGAAATGGGTTGGGACTTGCATGTCAGCTCAGCATGTCCTGTCCCCAGTGGGTTATCTTGGTGCAGGGTTATAACATTGTACAGCTCTGAGATTGGAGTTCTTTTTATGCTGCTCATATTCATAATATCAAAATCTTCAACTTGTACAATATGTAACAGTTCATACCTTGCACAGCATTGCAGGTACTTTAAAACAAAAATAATTTCTGCTTTTAAAATAATGCCAAGCTGATCTGCACTGAGAAACAGAACTTTTTGGCCATCCTCTCTGCAAGTACTTATTGAAAATAAATATGCTCTTTCCTAAACAGCAACAATTTGGGGAAATGTTTGTCTGCTTAGCATAGTGACACTGTAGGATAGCATCTATTTTTGCAATCAGAAGTGGGGTTTTATTGCAATTATACATTTGTGTTAAGAATATGCCAGTGGACAAATACTAAAATGTTCCCTGGAAAATAAAAAAATAAATAAATATGCTCAAATTGTTAGTTAGGAAGCCTTTTTGCATGGAAGCTGTGCTGGAAATGTGGATTACAGGAGGCATTTTAAGAAACAGGACTTAGCCCTGAAGGGGACAGGGATTTTGAAGATGCTTTCACTTGAAAAGAATACTGAATAAAGGCAGAATGTAAGAGATTCTTTTCAACAGTAATGAATGATTTCCTTAAAGTTTGTGAATTATGAGGCCATGTCAACTTGCTGTTACATTTTTATGTGATGTGTGACTTTATTACCAAATACAGATTGTCATAGTCGCAGTATTGTAGCTCACAGTGGAATGTACTGGTTTGGAAAGTACACGAGGATGTTTTGCTACAATACTCATTTCAACAAAACTTAGTGGCTGAGAAAATTTTCAATATAAATTTGATGGAGCAGATGCTATTTGGGAGACAGTTTGCATAAAAAAAAATCAACAAAGACTGATGGCAAAGGTGTAGTGTTGCTGCAGATAGACTGGGTGATAAAATACCCAATGGAAATCTTGGAGATCAGGAAAATGGATCACATCACAGGTAACTGCAATTTATTTGGGCCCAAGTTGGGAGGTTTGGGCCACTGCAAAATTTCAGAGATTATGAAATTATTAGAGCGAATGTTGGAAATGCAAATGTGTGTGTTCTTTCTCCTAGCCCAAAACTCCATCCAATATTCCCCTGCTGGGTGATGTGATAAAATAGGCTCCTCGTTTTCTATGAGTTGCAGGTACCTTGGAAAGGCAGGATCTTGACAAAGTGCCTTTTACTGTCACAAAACATTCCTTATGTGAGGCTGTTGAGACATAAAAATTGCATCAATGGATGGAATTGAGGATGATGAAACTCTACATTTAGTTTGTTCATTGACAGCACAGGAAGGAAAGGGAAGAGAATGATGATGATTTTTGGAAGAAATCTTCATCTGTTAGATCTGTTCATTTTAATGTATTATTTGTAAAAATTTCCCATTGCTGAGGAGATGTGGGATTATGGTCAGGTAAACTATGTGGAGTAGTTAGGCCTGAAAGTATGGAAATAAATAATCCACTTTTATGTAGTAGATACTGTTCAGGTGCATAATTTGCACATTTGAACTCAAGCCATCACTTTATTGATATAAATTGGTCCTCACTACTGGCTTTGCAAATGTGCTGTCCCAATAAAGCCTTAAAATGATAGCTCTTCACACTCCAGTTGTGATGTTTGGTATGGTGTGTGTATATATATGAAATATAAATATTCTATTGCAGAATTAACACATTTTGCAGACTGCTTGTTTAAGTTGCAATCTTTCCCTGCCCCAGAGAACATGAATTGCTTCCACTGAGCCTGCAAATAATTCTGATGCTGGTATGCAAAGGAACAAGGCCATGAGAAATGGTGTGCACTCATTTTATGCTGCCCTTCATTTCAAAGCCAGTAGAAGTTCCCAGTGTTAGCTCAGGGAATTTGCTCTCCCTGCTTCCCCAGCTCCCTACCCAGAGCCTACAACAGGTGAAATACAGCAGAGTTTTAATAAGGTTTTACCCTCAGTGGTTTATGCAGCTCAGGATGAGCTATGATGTAACAAAATGAGTGGACACACCGTAAAGAACCAACCCCACCACACTGTTGTTCTTACAGCATGTCATTAAACAGCTGTAGGTTTGTTGAGCCAGGAGAACAAGCAACATAGCTTGGACAAAGTGTGCATAAAGGCCACAATTTGCTCAACAGAAGCAAGGGGGGAGTACATTTATGGTGAGCTCTGGCAGTGAAAAGCAGCAGAAATCTGTGTCATCAGACTGACACCGACAGAAACATGCTCAGAAAAGTCATGTACATGTGTGATCTCTGTCCTTGATATGGATCTTGTGGGCTGGACACCCAAGGAACACTTTAAAGCACAGATTAGTAACTTAAATAGCTCATAACTGTAAATAATTGTGATATAGTGATGGTTGGTCTTTGTTGGGGTTTTAGAATTTGTTTCTGTTCAAGTTTCCCACCTGATTTTAGATGCCTCATTCGGGAAAATTCATTCAGTGTGCTGAAGAGATGGAAGTGAACTAAGCAGTGCCAAAGATTTTGTTTGGTTTCACAGATTACAGTTACCCCATTTCTCCTGTTGTCCCTCTAGCTATAATTTGTCACCTTAGATCTTACGAGTGGAACAGCATAAATGAGTCATGAGGAATGGTTTCAGTGCTGGGCAACCTAGGTGTTTGTGTGGGCATACAAGGTCTGATATCATTTAATCAAAAAAAAATAAGAATTAAACCCCAGTAAAGATGTTTAGATAGGGATGACACAGTCAGAGCAAGAGGCAATTAAGTATGGACTGAAATGGGCTTGTAGAACTGAAAATAGCCCCTGCTAAGAGAGGAGTTCCAAAGGTCAGACGAAAAAGAATCATGTCTATGATCTTTAGGAAAGAGATCAACATTTGAATAGGGTCAGAGGGTTCCTGAGTGGCAGATCCTTTCACTGCTAAGAGGAAATTGCATATTCTTTTTGACAATGCTCAGATCTCTGAGGCCAATGCCAGTAGGTCAAGCAAAAAAACTCCCAAAATCATAAAACCATAGAAAAATTTAGGTTAGGAGGGAGCTTTGGGTGTCCAACCTCTTGCTCAAGCAAAGCTAATTTCAAAAGTAGACCAGGTAACTGTGGGGTTTTTCCAGGCATTTTTAGAATATTTCAGTGATGGAGATTGCTGAGTCTCTGGGCAATCTCACTCAGCACTTGACTGTCTTCATTGTGAACCCTTTTTCCCCCCTTTTTATCTGATCAGAGTTTTAATTGCTTCAACATGAAGCAGTTTGCTTGTGTCCTTTCCCTGTTTGCACAGCCCTCTGGCTGTGCTTTTTCTGTGAGCAGATTAGCTGCAAACATACGGGGTGTGTTCTTTTCTCAGGCTTCTCCTTACACCTTCTGTGCTCCATTCCCCTCACCATCGTGTTGAACCTCTTACAAGTACCCCAGCAAGCCAATTTTGCTCTTTTGCTGCCATGTCACATGCAGCTTGTTGTCCACTAAGATCTCAATCCTTTCCTGAGAGCAGTTTCCTGGCCAACCAAGCCCCAGCTTTGACCACCACGTGGTGAAGCAAGATTTGACACTTTGCCTTTGTTAAACTTAGAGCATTTCTCCAAATCTCCCTGAATTCCAGCACTGCTCTCCATATTATCCTCCTGTCCCTCTGTCTGAATGTCAGATGCAAACCAGGCAAGGGTTTATTCTCCTCTCCCCATGGATGCGGTGGCAGACCTTGACAAATCTCAGATAAACTCAAGGTAAGCAATGGCCAGAGTTGTCCCATCAAGCTGTGACATCTGCCCTTGGCAGAGCTGTGTTAGGTGTTCTCAGTCACATTCTTCTCCTTCATGAACCTTCTTATGAGAAATCAGAAGACCTGCCCCAAAATTTCACTCAGGACAGTGAACAAAAGAAGCCCAAACCTACCAAAATCACATTTCCAAGTGCTAGAAGGCTTATTGAGGTCTTTAAATTGGAGTTTCATCCTAATATCCTTAACAAGGAGACTGTCAGTGTTGGTGTTGTTGCTAATGGTATTATACAAGCCAATAGAAAACCAAATATTTATGCAAATGGAACAATATATTGTAGTTAATATAAATATATAAATATGGATATTGCTATGATGGTACTATTTCTTTCTGGAGAAAACCTTGCAGGCTTAATGAGCTTTGTCCAACACTCTTTCAGCTCAGAATCTTTGTGACTGTGGGATGTTGCCTACATCTGTTATCACAATAATTATTATTTTTCTTTAATATTGGGATTTTAAGTTTTTGATAGCTTTTAGGTATTTTGTTAGATTTTTATTGATATCTGTGGTTTTAGTTACATTTATTTCTAGACAGCATTATTGTGCTTTGTATTGCTTTGCAAAATAAACTGGTGGGATAAATTGTTGAAGTGTAACAGATTTTGTAGTTATTTTGTAGGGCAAGCATAAAAAAATCATGTGATGATTATCTTTTTTCTTTCTGCCCATGATTATGCCACAAGTCAAAAGCTGTTGTGACATACTTTCCATTTCACATCCTTCTGTTCTTTGTATTTAATGAGAGTTTTGCATGTTCCTCCCTGCATGTGGATTCCACAAGACGAAAAGATCAATGCAGTCGACATCAGTTAGAAACTGAACCTTCCCAGGAAACCAAAATAGAATTATTTTCATCTCTAAAACACTTGTGCTCTGGTTTAGGACTCAGGTTTACTCATGTGGTTTGCTCTCCCTGAATTATTCTGTGGGGGACTGCAAAAAAAGGGAATCAACAACAGAAACATCTTCTGAGACCTTTGGTATGAAAACAAAGATCACAACCAATCCCAAAGGGAGCTTGAGAAAAATGACAGCGAGGATGGGAAAATGTGTGCACTGAAACCATGGCCTGGAGGAAAACAGAGTTCTGCTCTGGAGGAATGCTGATTAGCTGAGTATCTTCTGATTCTTCATCATACCCTCAGCCAGAGAAATTCTTTTGAAAAGTGACTTCACTACAGAAGTAATTAACAGTCTGCATTAACCATTGTACTTCTTGTCAGGAAACTGGGTTTTGATCAGTTTGTTCTGTTAGGAATAAAAAAATGTTGCCATTAAAAACTGTTCATGCAGTTAAATATTACCCACTTGAAGAGTTAGGGTCAAGGAATAAAAATCTAACTAAAATTACACTTTTGGGGACATGGATACTGAAATTTCATTTTACCAAAGATACACTGGGCCACATAGAGATGCTGGGGTCTTTTTTCCAGTAAAAGAGTAAGTTACATTTAAAATATGACATATGTATTTTCATCATTAACATACCAATACCATCTGAGAACTGGAATGCTCAATTTCAGGTAATCTGAAGGGTTTTCCATGGCCAGTGACAGGAGGTTGACAAGTGTCCCATTCCCCTCCTTTCCTGCTGTTTTCAGTCCTTTGGTGGCTGGTGGGACACTCTGACCTGTGGATTTCTGACACAAATAAAGAGACCAGTCCATTTTAGTTCAGCTGGTAACAGACACTCCTGCAGGCAGGAACACTTTTACTGGGGAAGATTTGGGGAATGACATAGGAATAAAAACCTTTTAACTTAGTGCTGGCAGTTGGATCTAAGGCTGTTGTACTAAATGCAGAAGTTCTGCCTTATGTAAACCAAAACTAAAATCTGGAGCCATTGTGGTCATTATTCCCTTCCTCCTCCATGAAGTGGTTTTGGTTTTGGTTTTTTTTTTTTTTACTTGACCAATTCCCAAATAAAAGTTCATGGAGCCACAATGTTAAATGAATCTGTGTAAGCTCTTGTAAACTTGTGGGTTTTATAGCAAACACTGAGTTAGTCCATGCTTTGAATGATAGTAGCTCAGGGAAGTTTAAATTTAGGTAGAAGTTTGTGATGTGGAGATTGAAGTGAGATTTCAACTGTGATAGGAGTTACTTCACAGCCTCTCCAATCCGTGAGAGAGGGAAACCAAAACAGGTGTTGGCCAATTTGAATTTCTGAGGGCATCTCAGCAAAGCAGAGTTTGGTTTTCCAGTCCCTCTGTGTTGGTATCCCCACAGTGGGGACATCACATTGGCCTCAGAGCACACCTGTAACAAACCTCAGCACGTTCTGGATTCACTGTTGCTCCCGCTTGGAGCTAAAGGTGGGACCAGATCATCCCAAAGTCTCCCAACTTGGATCATTCTATAATTAATCCACTAGAAAGCAAACTATTCCTACCTCCACTGACTCACTTTGATTTAAGGACATTTCTTTGTCAGTTCTCTATTCTTTTTGCCTCCAGACTTAAAAGAAAGCTCAACAATTTTTTTTCAGCTTTTTCTACCACTGTAAACATCATTAACTTTATGTGAAGCCATGAAATGCAGCTTTCAAAGTTTTGCAGATACCTGAATGAATCCATGCAGGGATTGAAACACATTCTGAGCCTGGGGCCTCACACCATTCAGGAACAAACAGCTCACTTAAAAAAATACCATATATAGCAAGTTGCTCATTCTTCCCATTTCTGTAAAACATTTTCTAGCTGACCTGTTTGGGCTTTTTTCTTATCAAAATGACCTGATGTAAAGCTTGTAGTCATTATCTTTTAGAGAAAGGAATGCAAAAGATGCAAAGTTTAAGCATTAAAAAATGAGGAAATAAACCTGATATAATGCCAGATTCTTCCCCTGAAGAGGATCAACTCCTAGTCTGGAAATGCAATGAAAAGAAGCAGATTATCCCACTCAAGCCACCTCGGGTCAGCCAGTAGAGGACCCACATTTGGCTTTAAGAAGCTCTTAAATCTTGGCAAAGCTTTTTCTTTCTCTTGCATTATCACACCACTGCACTTTGGTGATGATCTGCCTTTCTGCAAGTGGAATTACTGACAGCATTGCTCAAGTTTCTAATCTGACATTTTAAACCCAATATTTAGTATTGTGAGAATTTCCATGGGGAGCTTTCTTGAAAGAACAGCTCTAGGCAGTTTTCTGGCCAACCTGGTTTCACTGCAAGGGGTTAAAAATGGAATAAAAACATCTGCTCTATCATAATAGAGCCTTTCCTCTGTAACTTAATTCTTTCCTCAGCCACATCTGCACTCACAGAGACTCCCTGGCAGTGAAAGGTGCTGAATTAGTCTGAACTCAGCCTGGGAAAGATTCTCCCTCTTCATCCCCTTTGAGATGCACTTGCAAGTCCAAACACATTTAAGACAAGAACATGAGTAAAATGTGATTGGTTTCCAAGGGGGTCTCTTCAAAACAAACATTTCACACTAATTTCTCTGACAGAAAGAGAATGTGGAAGTAATTTGGCCCATATAGAAAAATGGAGATTTCAAGTTACTTCCCAAAATTATAATAAAAATGTTAAAATTCATGAGAAACAGTGCTCCAGCATGGCTGTGTAAAAATATTTGTTAGCTGATTTAATGCTTCTGGGTGGAATAGATGGATTAGAAATGTAATGTGTGTTGCTATATTTTAATATTTTCGTTTTATTTCCATTTTTTTATTTTCAGATATCGTAAAGAATGAAAAATGAGATACACATGTAGATGGAAAAAAAGGCTTTGTTAAAAGTCTGCTATAAGAACAGCATGTTTGGAACTTTTTATCCCAAATGAGGCTTTCTAAGGAGTTATGGGAAACAGAGTTCAGTAGAGGGCAAAGCTTCATGCACAAAAATTTCTGCTCTGCTTGAGACAGACCAGAAAATTTACCTGCTTTTTCCACGAGATCAATTAATCCACCAAACCTATAACCTCCACTCCACAAATCTTTTGTTATCCGTGGAATAAAGGAGTTTGTTTCCACACCTAAAATTGCAATCATCTGAACAGGATGCAAATTTTGATTCCTTGAAATCTCCAAGCACAATTACTGCAAACCCTTACAATACAATAGCTGCTAAAGTACTATTTGTCTAGAGGAATTAGTTAAGCACTGGATAATTAAGAGTACCTTTGGAATATTTTTTCCAACAGTATTTTTCTTCAGAATTTAATAGAATCTTTCAAATTTGCATACTTTGGTGGCAGTAAATAGAAATTCAGGTTTCAATGTGTGTAATTGAATGCATAAAATACACATTTATAATAAAAATTCAGAGCTCTGTGGGAGTAACTGGGGCTACATTGGAGATAATTGAATCTTTAGCCTAAGTTCATTTAAATAGGTGGAGGATTTATAAAAATAACTACACTTAAGAGATTCATGTAAACAAGTTTGAGTAAAAGCTAAACTGCAATATAAAGGCTTAAAAAAGATTCTGTTTCCAGAGAAACTGAGTTGGCCTGTGAAGCAGAGATGTGAGTGCTGCATGTGTAAGCTGTGAGTAATTGCTGCCTCATATTCAATAACTCAGGCTGCTCCAGAGATCCTCAGCCCTGTGGGATGTGACATCCACGACCCTTCCACATTCCCACTCAGCTCAGGGAACCCTGAGCCCATGGAAGGCGCTGGTTGTGCAAACACAGGCACATTTATAAGGAGTTTGAAGCAACTGTCCTCTTCATTTCCTACTCTGTGAAGCTGGCTTGGGAGAAAATGAAATTATTTGATGTAATTTAACAGATATGATTTAACAGATGTGTATGCAACCCAACGAAACTATTTATGTAGGCCCTAAGCAGACATAGAATAAAAAGAATCAAAGAAGGGGTTGAAGATACTTTTGAAAAGTATGTGGACAACCCTTAATGAGCAAAGTTTCATTTGAATTTATATGCTTCTTCTACCAGTATTTCTGTTATTTTACCAACACTACTCCTGTCTCAGTGCAGGGGATGGTCATTAGACCTCTCAGTGATAATAAATGAATGTTGTGTATCTCTGATGTATAGGGTGACCAGAGTGCTTCAATCCTGACAGGAAAATATGCTAAGCCATTCTGTAACACAGTAATTTTATGAAAATTCAGGAACCTTTGGCATCTCCAGTAATATTGTTCCTTACAGATGTTTGTTACACAGAGTAGTTTAGTACCTGTTAGCTTACAAATGCAGAGTTGTGGGGCTCAGTTTGGTAAATGAAAATGTCTCTGCCCATCACAGCAAAGACTGCAGCAGGTCTGATTCTGATCTCTGCTGGAATTCAGGAGGAAGAGAAGAACAGTTCTTTCTGTGCCTGCTGAGAGTGCTCTCTAAAATGCCCTCAGTACCCAGGCTGGGCAGCTGCTGAGAAGGAAATGGATGTTCTGAATAGCAGCAATGTAAAGATGTAGATGCAAAGTAGAGAGTTAGTGTTTAGTCTCTGTATTTCTAAAGTTAATGATGGTTCATTAAAAAAGCACCACGGTGTACAGTCAGCTCAGTGCAAAGCCTTCCTGCCCATCAGTTGGAGAAAGGTTAGTAGGCAGCCAGAGCATTCCTTCAAAAGGTGCTCCCAAAAAAGGAAAAGACAAAATCCTGACAGCAATTCTGTGTGATTCCTAAGTCTGCTGGAACATCACTCCAGGTGCATGCCCAGCAGTGGAACTCCAAAGCTGGGGTTGGATTTTGCCCATGTCAGTGTGTCATGTCATACTCTGAATCAGGAGTGTGTGTAATGAGACTGTTTTCTTTTCCAAATGAGGAAAATACCCTTCTTACTTGTCCTTGGAATCCTCCATGGCACAAACATATGACTGACTTAATGCCATTCCAGTTCAGATAAAACGAGGCTGTGTAATCAACTCTACTTTGGGAACAAAAGCCAGAGGCTAATGAGAACACATAAGGCATCTCAGCACTGTCTTGTAACCTGTTCCACTTAGCTGTGATGACAAATATCTTTTGCCACAGCAGTGTATTGTTAATCTCTCAAATCAATGCTTCCTATGCAGTAAAGCTTCCATCAGAGATCTAATCCTGCTCCTATTTAAGTCAGAAAGAAAAATAGAATAGGTTTGAGGCCAGGATATGCAGAGAACTCTGCAATCTCTGTAAATAAACAGACATTCTACCTGTAATCAATCACAGGGCAAGGAGCAGCAAATATTAGGAAAAACACACAGATAATTTTCTTCTAATACTGTGTTAGGCCTGTGCTTTTACTGGCTTAAGTCTTTTAGTACATAATAGTAGGTAATACTGAAGTAAATGTTGCAAGGATAGAAAATTGATTTTTGTGTATTGCAATGCTGAGTGTCCCTGAGGAGTAGAATGTGGTAGGAAACCCCCTTAGGCTTTGTGTTCAGTCCAATACCCAGCCAGTAACTACACACACTATTCAGTTACTTGTCTGATCACTTGGAATATCATGTTTTGACTCCTAAAAAGTAGAAAATATTTTGAAGAACTTTCTTATCAGTGGCTCCATAAGGAAGACAAGAACATAACAGTGAATTCATTCTGCTATGGCTCAACTCTCTTTTTTTCTGTTTGTGATCTTGCCCTGGTATTTAGAATATTAAGCCTGGTTTTGAAATGTTAGTGTATTGAAAATGGTTGAATGTGCTGACAGAGTGTCAAAAGACTTGTGTTAAATATATCTTAACTGGCATGTGCTAGTGTTGTGTGGCACCAAACATGCCACTTCCCAGAGAAGATGGACACACTGTCACGACAGAGGCATCATGTTTCTCGGGCAGGGGGCTTGTGACTGCTGTTGATAGTGTCTTTTCCAGACTGAGTACGTGTCACAAGAAATACAGTGTGGTTGCAGTTACCTTTGGCATGAGTGGAAGTGACAGATTGCAAGTTCCCTGAGACAGGAGCATCTCATCAGCTGCTCCCAGGGAAGTGGGCTGGGACAGATTGCTGTTCACACAAGGCACTTCATTTCCCTGTTCCTGTGCCTTTAATACAGAAGGTGATCCTTTCCTGCCTCAGAAAGATATTTTGAAGATGCAAACACAGGGTGGTGGGAAAAGACTGCCTGGCTATGAGCTATTGTAGCAGCTCAGCCCCATCCCTGCATCCTGAAAACATTTCTCCTATGCTGAAACCATTTCTAACTCACCTAGAAATTCAAGTGGCAGTTTCCAATGTGGTAACCAGTGTTTGGTATTGGCTGGGAGGGCATGGTTGGATTTTTGGCAAAAGACAGGTAGTATATCCAGGTCTCAGTAAGAGCTCAACTAACAGGTGTAAATAGTTCTTCAGAAAAGCCAGGGACTTAGAAAGTTGAATGGATTTTTTTTTTCTCAACAATTTACTGACTTCCCTTTTTATGAGGTTTTAACATTAAGCATGAAAAATAAAGTGTGAGGTCATGTCTTGGTACACAGTTCTTTGGCAGCACTCTGCAGTTTCATTACTCACAGGCACAGATGCCCTGCTTATAAATCACAGCAAAACTACCTAATGCAGGTACTTCTTGCACAGAACTGGATTCTAGAGAAATATTGAAGTGGGTAATGATAAAAATGCATTTATTTCCAAAATGAGGAAGAATGTGTTAATCCTTTGTACAGCAATAAGCTCTTTGGGTTTGTTTTGTTGGTGGGGTTTTTTTCTCTTAGATGCTAAGATTTTGGGCTAAACATTTAAAAGAATAGTCCCCACCATAAGCTGGACAGAATGCACATTCCTTCAAGCACACAAATATGTAACAGTGATATCTACATCTTGCATACCTCTAAACAGGGGAGGGAAAGGTGTGTAAGAAGATACAAAGCCCAATTTACAGGATGAGCAGCTCAAGCTTTGGGTGCTTCTCAGTGTCCTCAGCATCTTGAGCAATGTGGTCTGTTAGTGGAGAGTTCAAGCACACATTCTAATGTAAAGCTTTCTATGTAGTGTATTAAATTCAGTCTCCTAAGCCTGCTTGGTCTTTTTTAAAGTACAAATTACAGACCAAAAGGAGGACAGGAACACAATACTGTTTAATGTCAGTTGATCTATGAGCCACATGAACAGCAAACCCAACTCCTCTGTAGATCTGTGTCCTGCAACTCCATTTCATCCCACTTCCTGTTACAAAGAGTTTGGTGCTGGAATTAACCCCAGCACAGGCAGGAAAAAAGATGTGCTGTGACTGTTCCAGTCCCATACGTGTTCTCTGCCAACACTCAGGAGAGACCAAAGAGCAGAGGGGCACTCTCCATCTCTCCTTCATTTGGGTCACTGTTTTCATGCTCTGATTCCCACCAAATATTTGGAGTTGGTGCAGCATGGAGATTTGCTGTGAGCTTGGCTAAGCAAGTCATGAATGGAAGGAATTACAGACAGAGAAACCTCTTTTCTTTAGCACCAGCTGTCTCCTTTCATATTTTAGTTGGCTTCAAGTATTTTTCCTCCTTATTTTAAAGTCTCACTTCTATTTTTTTTTTTCAAATAAAAGGCAAATGAGACACTACCTTCAGAATTGCAGGAGCTGAGTCCAAGTCATTTCACTGCCTGTGAAATGCTGATGTGAGGTGGCAGAGCTATCAATAAAGTCCCTTGCACACACTTTAATGGAACAAAGGCACCGAGTCCCGAGGGCAGCTTTGGACAGGAAGGAATAAAAAAATCATGACAGTACTAGGAAAAAAAAGGACCAAGTGATAGTGTAGCACAAGTGGGAGTGGGGCTAAATGTTGAGCCCTCCAGATGTTTAGGTGAAATATAGAACTTATTGTCATATCTTTTCTGTGATTTCTGTGACTCAAGCCTGTAAACAAGGCATGATAGTGTAAAACAATAAATGTATATTTAAACATTTTAGCACGTACTGAGCTTGCATCTCTGTCTCTCTAGACAGATGAATTTTTGGCTTTCAAAAATGTCCCATCCAGAATGTCTGTTCACCCCTCAGGATATGATGATCTAATTTATTCTTTAGTACAATTCCATATTGATGATACTTTGTACCCGTAACAAATTATTTTAGACTTTTCAACATCACAGTTTATGCTCAGACTGTTGTATTTCTTGTACCAGTAATTACACAGAATGTACCAGTTCAGAGAAGCCAATTTAAGTTTCTTTCACATCTTCTTTTTTTTTTTTTTTACAAATCAAATAGATTTGTTGTGTATTGGCAGTTTCTCTTCAAATACATGCACTAAAGAGGGTTAGACAAACAGTTATCTGCTTGCAAATGCTGTAATTAGGAATGACAATCACAACATCTTCTTTAAACAGCAATCCCTTCAGTGGTTTGCCATATGTAAATTACTGAGAATTTCTTTGACATCTTGGAGACTCCTTTTTGCTGTGACCTTAACATCTGGGACAAGTCTAATGAAATTCAAAATACAGCCTGATGGAAGGAAATGTTTAGGAGTCTCTTTCATTCTGTGATGCCTCACAGAGGGATCGTCACAGAATCTTTCATCAACTACTTATTATAAGTAAAAAAACCCAGCAAGATTGATTAGATTATATCAATTAATTAAGTTTAGAGAATAGATTGGTTTATAAGTTCTATTTAATATGTACAAAGCCATATTTTCAGTCAGATGCCTCTTAGGAGCACTGTATTTAATTTAGCCTCACAAACAGGTTTCCTGACACATTATCCTTGGGATCATAATAAAAAACCTCCTACCAGGTAAGCAGTGTAGGTGAAACCCTGCCCAGCATTTCAAGGGCTGCACCAGGATTCTGTTGGAAGCTAATCCAATAAATCCTATTGGAAAACCTGAGTGGGGAAGAGCTTGTTTTAGGAATTTTCTCCTCACAGTAAAAAAAACTCTCTTATTGCAGTGTGAATGGTGGTGGGCAATGACATTGTGGTGCATCATATTAGGTCGTGGAGATCAGTTTTATGTGCCAGACTTAAACAAACAGTAACAAAATAGCAGTTTCTGCTGGTTTAAACTTACACAGATGCATAGGCTGTAGTTATTGGGTTTGCATTCAGGTGAGTAATACCTTCCTTTTAAGCAGTGAAATGTTTTTTCTCCATGAATTCAAGTTCAGGTTTAGATAAAATACCTTGAAAAGTATGTATCTTCATTACCCAAGCTGAACAGCACAACTACAACCTTTTATTTTAATAATAGACATAAACAAAAAGCTGGAGAACACTTGCTGTATTTACACTGGATTAAGCCTGAATAATATCCCAGATAAAAGCCCTGCTAACTTGCTGTAGATGCTACTCTGAAATATATCTTCACAGGGCTTTTATTTTCCTGCCACAGCTGCAATTCCCAAGAAGTGCCATGGCTCTGGGTCATGTGCAGCCATGGCTGGTCCATCCCACCTCCTTCCTGCTTCCGTTCCCTTCCATCTTTTGGGATGAACCACCTTTCTGACTCGCCTTTCTATTGTATCCATCTGCACATTAGCAAACATATTTGATGAAACATCTAATTACAGTCCCAGAACCACAGAATATGGTGAGTTGGGACCCACAAGGATCACTGTGTCCAACTCCTGGCCCTGCACAGGACCATCCCCAAGTCACACCCTGTGCCCAAGAGTGTTGCCCAAATGCTCAGGCTCTGACAGCCTTTGGGGCTGTGCCCACTGCCCTGGGGAGCCTGGTCAGTGCCCACCGCCCTTGAGGGAAGAACCTTTTTCCCTGTGCCCAAGAGTGTTGCCCAAATGCTCAGGCTCTGGCAGCCTTGGGGCTGTGCCCACTGCCCTGGGGAGCCTGGTCAGTGCCTACCACCCTCTGGGGGAAGAACCT
>JAOXXN010000001.1:116486431-116503838 GCA_026770055.1 Myrmophylax atrothorax | reverse complement strand
CCAGCACATCCAGCTTTGCCCTCAGGAGCCCAGTGCTGAGTCCCTGCTGGGAGGGCTTTGCTCTCTCTGTGTCCAGCCTATCCAGCTTTGCCCTCAGGAGCCCAGTGCTGAGTCCCTGCTGGGTTGTGCCTGTGCTCCCTGTGGCCTGGCCACTCTCCCCTGGGCTCCAGGCCATGGTTTAAGGATCACTCCCACTGCCACTGACCCCCTGTGTCCATTCTCCCAAAGCCTTTTATTGTATTTAAAAAATTGGAACATGGAGAGCTTGCTCTGCCATTTATGGATGAGCCATTTAAAGCTTATTGAATTTAAGTAATAAAGGATTCATAGCTTAATAAATTTCCATTTGCCTTGCACTTTATGGGATGACATAAAGACAGGCTTGGAAGATGTACTGAACTCCCTGAATCAATTGGGATTAAATGTAACAGAGCGATTCATTGATTCAGAATGTCACTTTCTTACCACCCAATAAACTTTAATTTGCTTTTCTGTTGTTTTGTCTGCAAATGATCAATATTTAGAATAACAGTGCAACTGTGTGGCTTAGAAGATACATATTTCCTTAAGGGACTCAAACCCTTTTGTGTGGGGTTTTTTTGTCATATTGTTCATTAACAGTTTGATTTGGTCTACCTGTTTAATGCCTATAATTACCTGTTAAATATGCATAATGATTTCTAAAGATACCTGAAGAACTGCTAAGCTTCTTTGGGAGACTGCTGGGGAAAAAAGGTGATAAACTAGGAAAGAAGGGCCCAAAACATCAATCCCTCACTCCCAGCAGGCCAATATCAAAGCATCCTTTATGTTCTAGGGATGCTTATGGAATACTGTGCTGGGGTTAGAGATGCTGCAAAGACAGTTTAGAATGGCTCATTTAGGACTTCCCATGGTTAAAGCTACAGCTGAAAGCACAGTTGTGGGCTCAGATGGCACGAAGGTTTGCTCTTTATTTTGCCCCTGTCTGCACCCCCAGCACTCCTCAGAAAACAGTTGAAAGAATGGCTGCCTCTTCAAGTCACTTCTCTATTGCTTTAAGCCTCCCTAAATTGCATTCTCAAGGATTTCTTGGAAAGGAAACTCCAAAACCAAACATATTAAACAGATCTCTGGTTTTTTCTTTTTTTTTTCTTTTAGGGTGTTTTTGCTTTCTGCTTGTCTTTAAAATATGAAATTGGCTTTCTGTGTTGTCACATTCTATTAAAACTTTTTCTCCCAAATGAGCTAACACAAACTTCTGAATTGGCTTTTCATACTTCTCCTTGACTTTTTTTTATTTAATTCCTTGGCTTTTATTATTTTGGCAAAGTATTTTAATAATTATGTCAATTA
Organism: Myrmophylax atrothorax; assembly: GCA_026770055.1. Lineage (NCBI taxonomy): Eukaryota > Metazoa > Chordata > Aves > Passeriformes > Thamnophilidae > Myrmophylax > Myrmophylax atrothorax. The sequence continues at coordinate 116,502,503 of JAOXXN010000001.1, read as the reverse complement.
ACATTCAAAAGAGCTTAAAAAAATCTATTGGTAGGAAAATAGTGGACTGTATCATAAAAGGAGAATGAAGAACTTTTTAAACACTAGTAACAGCCTGCCTTGTGATTTACTTGACTATAAACTTTGTTTTTAAATGTTTTTCTGTAAGATAATTAAAATACACCATCAGGGCAGCACTTGCTGTTAATTATTTCTTAGATGTTTTGATTCTAAATGTGCAAGAATCTCAGTAAAATGAAAATTCTGTAGAAAGAATCAGAATGTAAAGGAACAAAATTCTGTATGAGCATGTTGCTTCCTCACTAATTACACTTCAATGTTATGCACATTTCAAGAAAACTATATTTTTAAAATTAAAGTGCATCTTTAATCAATATTCAGTAGTGTAATAACTGTAAAGGAATGATTGGATTTTGTGGTTCTTTTCTTCCTCTTAAATTTGTGGTCTCCAAGGAGGGCTTTGCACTGTTAGACACTTTAATGAGCATTTTAACTGGAGTTAATGTTAAAAAGTTGTCTTGTATTTCACGTTTTTGTGAAAAAAGTTAGTCTGAAATAAGGTCTTAGAGAGTTTATTTTGTCAAGAAACTAGAAAATTGATTTATTACTGATATCAATAATGGCTTGATATTAGAAGCCACAGGTAGGTATTAAGGAGGAAAAAGTACCACCTAAAATTTCTTTTGGATATACTTTTAGTTTCACTTCCTTTATTTCAGGATATTTGCATTTTTAAGTTTCTCATGATGAAACTTCAAAAAAAGATGTGATCTTCCAACACACATAACTTGTAATAGAACCTCTTAAACCAGTCTCTTGTGTTGTTTAATTGCATTTTTTGTGTATTTATTATGCATCCCATGCACTCAGCAGAGTCTGATTGCCCTGTGCAGTTGGCAAAGCCAGCCCAGAGAGGGAGACTGCAGGAAAAGGCAGGAGTTTGTTCTTAGTGCCTGGTGTGCTCAGGATGGGCAGGGATGCAGTGAGGGCCATTCCCTGGGGGATGTGACCAAAGATGCTCAGGGACTCCTGCAAGGATTCTCTGCTCTGCCCTGGTGCTTTTAACTGGATAGAGATCCAGGATGCACAACTGATGGGAGAAAAGGAGGATTTTTAGTCTTGGTTATCACACAACATCAGCTCTGAATGGATGTTTAATATTAACCAGGGCTTTGGTGAAGTCCCTCAGAGATAATGGAAGCAGAGGAGGCATCAGGATCAGTAAATTAAAAGTTCTTGGGTCTGTGTGTTAGAATAACTTGCAGCTATTTTGGAGTCTCTCAGCCTCCACAAGAGGGTCACTGTGTGCAAACTGCATATTAAAAAGGGCCTGTGGAAAGGCTTGATTTTTACCTCTGCAAACTGTACCTGGGGACTTGTTCAGACACAGAATTGGGGAATATCCTCAGCTGGAAGGGACTCCCAAGCTCATTGATGTTCAACTCCTGGCCCTGCACAGGACACCCCAGCAACCTCACCCTGTGCCTGAGAGCCTCTCTGAAACACTTCTGGAACTCTGGCAGGTTTGTGCAAAATGTGCAAGGGACCATTCCCTTCCTATCTAATACTACAGTGTCATATTGTCTAATATAAACTATTATCAGAAAATAATAATTAATCATGTACCAGTGCCTTGCCTTTTTCTTTGACACTTCAGTTACCAGTTTGGTAGCAGTCCCAGATACTGGAATGATGAACTACCTTTTGAAATTACTATTTTTTTTAAGAGGATGATTCTATTTATAGGTTGATAAGAGGAATGTTTGCTTTACTGGAAAATCCACGCAACAAGTTACAGACAACTCGTAGTCCAGTTGACAGGCTTTGCTTTATCAGTTGTTGGCTTGTGGTTCCTGTTGTGTAATGCAAAGCAAATAATCATAAAGCAATGCTAATTGGTCCTTTTTAATGTCAGTACATTTATTAAGGGCATCCTGATATAGCTTCTGTAATTAATAATGAAATAAAATAATTAAATCTAAATTGATATTTGTAAAGCATATTTTGTGTTTCTTTAGGGAAGGGGCTTGAGTCACATATTTGTCCAATTAGTTCCTCAATGTCAACCAAGCACAAGGGATTTGATTTTTTTAAACTTATTTTCAGTAGGTTTGCTTTTAAACTGTCAAGTTCAGTCTCCTGCTTTATCACAAATATTTACTTTTAAGATGTTACCAGAATAAACCAGCATTTTGTTCTTAATTACATTCCATACTGAAGGACACATAACTCTTTTGTAAATACCATCCACTTTTAAAAAGCACTATTTTTATTTATTTTTTCTTTTAGTGGGGGATATCCAGATGCTTCCAGCACATATTTGGATTACAAATATATCTCACACTTTCATTCCTATCCCAGATTACTTCCACTGTTAACTCCTATTACGGTTTTCATAACATGTTCTTACCATTTGCAGTGGTTTTGTTTGATGTGATTTTTTTTCTGCACTGATGAATAACAATTCACTTGTAACGGTGCTGAAAACTCTAAGTAAGATTCAAATAACTAAAAGAAAATGATTCTTTATCTCCTAAGGGCCTCCTTCAGACTGCAATGCAAATTATAGATTTCTTTATCATTTTATATTTGACTGTCATTGCTAAAGACATATTTTGTTTTTCATTTCTTATAAAATTTCCATAATGAGAGGAATTCCTTCCAGAATTGGCAGCTCTGTCAGCAGGGGCATCAGGGGATGATTATTGGGAAGTGCAGACATGTGGAATGGTGCTGGGAAATTGGAACAGCCACTGAGGAATCCTGGTGGTGGCTCATCTTGCCTTCTTGATTGTTTTCAGGACCATTTATTTTGAGTAAATGAGTGGTAGAAACATCTTGTCATCCTGTGAGGCTGCAGTTTCTGCCTCGCTTTGCAATAGAAACCCCGTATTAAATGTACCTTGGAAGTGCTATTTGTGTTTTGCCACTGGAAAGTACCTGTTTGAATGAAACAGAAATAAATATCTGACTTTTCAAAGTGTATTTCTGTTTAAAATGAACAATATGCACTTTTACTAGAAAAAAATACTTACTCCTAATACTTGTAGCAGTGATATGGGAGGGAAGAGACAGACTCTGATCAGCAAATGAAATATAATGTGTAATTTGGGATAAATGCAGTTTTGAAGGTAAGGCACAGTTGTTGAACTGCATCTCTGCAAAAGATGAAAAGGAAGCATCTAAAAAAAACCCCAAACAACAAAGGACAATTGTCATTAAAGGTTGTAATGTTTGCCCTGACTGTGTGCGAGGAATCAATCTGGAAACTGGGCCCGAGTTGCCCATGCTGGTTTTTGTTAACACAGTAACATGTGTTGCATGTGATTAAAGCCAGAATTCTGGGACAGATGTCACTTGAGGAACTCCAGGAAACTATTGCTCCATGGAAAAAAAATAATCTGGTTTGTGTTTTTTTGTTTTTCCACTTGAGAGGTAGAAAAATCAATGGGCTTCTCTGGTTTTTATCTACCTTATGTTACAGCAGTTCCAAAGCTACTTTGAATACAGGTTTTGTTTTCTTTTTAATTCAGAGCAAAACCTACAGAATACTGGAAAGTAAGATTTTGTCTCATATTGTTAAAGCAGTAATAGTTTGGGTTGCAGAGGGACTTGAAACCTCTTTGCTTGAGCAAATCCCTCTCAAGTTTTATGTTGAGTTTCATCTGCTTCTCTTACCCAGTTCATTTAGCCTGTAGATGTGAAGAATTTAATTATAAAACTAAACTAGAAGATGAGGGGGGAAAAAACTTTGATAATGTTATCAAATTTTAATAATAAAATTAAATTTACAATATCCTAACATAAATATTTGATCATCTGTGTTGCATAACTTCCTGCATTAAGGAAGTCATTAGTGTTAGGTTGGGAATGCAGATGAAACCCCCAGTTCTGTAAAAGGCTTTATTAATCAGTGAGACACATTCCAAATTAATTGAATTGTTAGATCACAGCATATTAGCCAGCTCTACAAAGCAGCCTTATCTTTGTGGTTGTGGGAAATGCACAATATTCTTCACCAAGGCTGATAAAATAGGATCCAGAATTTGAATGGGAAATCAATTATCACAAGGCAAAGCCTAATGAATCTTTCCTTTCTTCAAAAAATAAAGGGGGAATAGACTTTGAGAAATAAAAAGCAAACTGAGGTGCCGTTGGCTTTGAGTCTGTGGAGTGTCTTTATTTTGGAGCAAACAGAGACCAAAGAAGTGCAGGTTGTGCCTGTATTAATTAAATGCAAGAACTGAATCCAGAACAATTCTAATCCTCACATTCTCAGGTTTGTTGGGTTTTGTACTATCTAAAAATCAAACTCTCTTAGATATCCTCAAGTCTTTCACTAAGGTGGTTTGGGCTCTCTGTTGAAACCCTCAGGTCTGAAGGCTCCATCTTTCCCAGTTTAACAAAACTTCAGCAAATGGATTTTTTTTTTTTAAGGGCTGAAAAGGTATCAGAACTAATGTGTATTTCTGTGTTTCAGTATGGATTTCAAACATTTCTTCTAATCTTTGTTGTTGCAGTGGGGAGTGCAACATAATTTTGAATGGAGGGGGAAAACGGAGATGGAAATCCAGGCCGAGTCTGTGGGTGTTGAACATTAAAGGACGTTTGTGTGTTCAGGTGTGAGACACGTTTCTTGCAGTGCTCGGGGGAGCTGAAGGTGTGCACTGACAGCCCCTCGCCCCAGGTGAATCCCTGACAAACAAGAGTGGCTAATACTCCTTTTTAATAGCGAGATGATTTTTTCCTCAATAGGTTAAATGAATAAATGAGAATTTTCACTAAACGAAAAGACTGAACTGAAAAACACACCTTGCCTTTAGAAGTCCCCTTACCTTTTTCCCAGTCTGCCTCAGAATGCTTCAGTTTAATTTCATTATGCAGACTATCAATTGCAGTTTTCTCCCAGTGTCAAATTTAAATTACTGGGGGCCTGCAGGATCAGTCCTGCCTGGTGTGCTGAAGGTAAGTGTGCTCTATTTAGATGGCCTGCCTCAAATTCACATTTTGATTTTATTTTTACTGGCATGCTTGTGTTATGCAGAGTAAATAATGTTAATTTCTAAGGAAAAAAATATAAAAGGTGTAATCTTATAATCAAAGCATCTTGTGGAGCTGAGGGTTGAATGGCACAAAGCAGAGCCACAATCCTGTCCCAGCTCACCTTCCCCTTCACCTTCACAGATGGAGCTCAGCAAGTTCAACCCCCCGAAATTTATTGCCCGTGCCCAGCAGAGAAAAGGTTGTTTTTCCCTCTCAGGCACTATTAATGACTTTCATCTGACTGCATTTTAATTAAAAACACCAGGTAGCCTCTTGGCTGGGCACAGGGGACGGCTGGGGTTGAGCATCTGTGGGCACTGCCTGGCACACACACAGCCTGGGCACTGCCTGGCACACACACAGCCGGGGCAGCCTCTGGGCGAGGAAGCTCTTCATCCTCCTTGCTTTTATTTTTGGGGGAGGACAGTGGTGTCAGACACCAGGGTGGCTGTCAGGGAGAGAGATTTTAAACCTGAGGGCTGAAAACAAGCCAGTATTTCTTGTTGAAACCAGCACTGCCTTCTATAATCCACACATGTTGCAAAGTCTTGGCCAAATCTTTGCTCACACAATCTGGGTCTGGGTGTAGAAATGAGTGTTTGGTTTCACTCTCCTCCAAAGTGCCACAGCAAAATGGTTTGCTGGAAATATTCTAAATCCTGTGTGTGCAGAGGTCAAGGAATGGAAGGTTCTCACTATGGGGAGTTGTCTGCACAACGTTGAGGTTAAGGCTGTGTGGTTGCAAAGGATGGTACAGAAAGGGAAGGCAAAAGCAGCAGTCACACCGTTCTGAAAATATTTCTTAGTTCTGCACACCTTTTAGGCCAACTCTACCCAGAATATGAGAACATTATAAGACAACAATAAGATGGGGTATGGCTTCTTTTGCTCAGGAGACTGATGGATCAGACTTCCTTTTACTCCCCACTATGGCCGAGATACAACTCTCTGAATTAGAACATCCATTTTGGCTGCATTTGCTGTTTTATAAAGCTGTTTTCCCTACAACCGTACACTGAAAATACAGTTGGAAAGTGGTTATTTCTAGGTAGCTGCTGTCATGCTCGAGTCACCCACAGATCATCAGTTCCTCTGTTTTCTCAAGAAATAGCAGAGTGATGCTTGGGAGTATCTTAAGAATTATACCCAGGATGTTTACTCAGAAAAATCAGCCCAAGTAATTTTTCAGATTTTGAATAATTATACTCTAGAATGCATAAAATCCTTTGTGTCCAATGCTCATGGGTCATTTTCCCCTAACTAAAATATTTTAGTTAACCCAGAGTTTTAAAATCCCCTGCAGTATCTCCCAAACTGTTTTTTCTTGCAAAAAATTGTTGTATCTGTGACAGGATTTTTAGGGTTTGTGATCTATACTAGCACAAAGTCTTGGGCTCCTGCTGGGATGAGGAATGTGCTCATAATGAGACCTTGGGTTATAACCCATATTTTGAGAATAAGTGGCGTTCATTTGCTTGCAGTTTTTCATCTTAGTTCTTGTGGCCATCAGTCTCCAAAATGTTCCTTTATAAAGTGATATTAGGATGAAAATACCTAGATTTAAAAAAAAAAAAATCCAAGATTAAAATACTTTTGTGTAATAACCTTTATATTTGGAGTAGAAGAACATTAAGTGGCATAAGCAGACTTATGAAAAAGCTTTAAAAATTGGATGGGCTGCCTAGAATTGTCTTTTTAGTGGTCCTGTGACTTCCTTAAGATTTACTGGGGGTGAAGCCTCTTGTTTGCTCAGATTACTGGAGCACTTTGTTTCTTTTAAACCTAATATCCATTTCAAAATATAATGTTTCAAGTGAGCAAAAACTGACTTTAAAAAGTAAAAGATCAGCCTTGTGGGTCTCAGTTTGTATTAAATATTGCATGCAGGGCTATCGATTTGTGACATTTCACAACATAATTGTTGGTGTTCTGGTGGAACATTTCAGCAGAACAGCAATTTTAAAGGCCAAATATTCTGGGGGAAAACACATTGCTGGAAAAAGCAAGGATTTATCCAGTTTTCAAAGTACTTCATCTGACAGCACTATTTAAAATAGTCTGACATTACATAGATACATCATTTGCTTCCAAGTATTTACTAATTTCAGCAGGGCAAGTCCTGTCAGCAGAACGAGCCAACAGAAAAAAGAACTCTAAGGATTAGTTTTTGTGGCCTGCTAAAATCTAAATTATATTCTGTGAATGTGGTGGGAGGAAAAAAAAAATCCACAACCATAAGATCTGTCTGCATGGTTATCCTGTATAGAACTGATTATCCTGTATAGAACTATCATTTATACTATCACTCTGTGGTATCCTGATGTCTTGGCAGCAAAGACAGTGTGTGAAGTTTGTCCTGATGTAAAAGCTGCTTGAAATATTCATGCAGGGTAAAAAATTAGAAGGTATGTGAAGCTATAATGGAGGTTTGTGTCAATTTTAAGTAAATGTTTCCTATAGAAAGTTGGATATAGAAATCCCAATTCATGGGAAAAGTATTTCATTTCATCTATGAAGAGAACAAAAATATTAGACCCTGCTCTTCAGATGTTTTTAAGTCATTCATGTGTATTTATTGTGCTTTTGTCAGCTTGAAGCTTTAGAATTATTTTCTTTTTTCTGTTCCCATACCACAAGTGCTACTTCAAACCTGAAAGTTCCTTCTGTGCCCCTCTCTTCTGGTTGTTCATCCCCTGGGTTTCTATTTGCAATGCTGAGGTCAAGTATGTTAAGTTTCTGTGGCCAGAACAAGCAGTGCAGCAAGTCCTAAAAAAAGGGAATACTGACAACTGTGTTACTCTTTCCTCTCACATCCAAACCCCACATTGTCCCAACAACTTTATCTGGTATTTCTAATCTGCAGCAGCTCTAAAAGGGGAACTTTTGCATGCCTGGGTTACCTGACCTGTGAGACTGACCAGCTAATTGTGGTCAGAAACCTGCATTTAATGGTGGAACTGAACTGGGAGTGTAGGTTGTTATTAAGTGCTGTTACTTGCTCTGTTATAGGCATTTTATTGCTTTCCTGTTGTTAGTGGCACAGATTAATGAAACTTTTATAAAGCTGGATAGAAGCAAGGAGGGAAGTATATTAACCCACCCCAGCTTGCTGAGCACTAATTACTGTGTCAGATCTCGTTAGGAAATGGGTGCACACACAGGGCTGGGCCTCCTTGTTGCAACATCTGCCTCAGGAAGGGATGTGCAAGTTGGAGAAGAGAGTGCAGGTGAATTTTTGGTAAATTACTTTATGTAGAATGCATTGTTCCTTTTAATTATGCTCCATCTCCTGTTACAGCAGAAGAGCAGAATAAGGAGGATTAGGGAGAGCTTGGTCTGTGTTTGGGGCAGTGGTGGGAGGGGAGGGACTCCAATTCACACACTGTGCTCTGGGAAAGTTATTAATTTCAACAAAAGTCATTATGATATAGCAGATGATATAATTTCATGGCTTTTTTTACCTACACTTCATATGCAGGTCTCTCAAATCTGAGAAATAAGGGCAGAAATTTTGAGATCTGTGTTCTGAGACACAGAGCTTTGTATTGTAGTGGGGTTGGATTAAGAGTTGGACTTGATGATCTCAGAGGTCTCTTCCAACCCAACTGATTCAATGAAAATGGGATAGGAATGTGCACTTTGGGTGGCTGTGGATAACAAATGCACTGCAGCAAAAATAAGGAACTGCTCTTTTGTTTCAGTTAGTCAAACATAGTATTTGTCTGCCCACTCCCATCTGCATGGTTGGGATTGATGAAGGGGGCAAAAATGTGATGGGCAAATGACAGATTGATCTTTGAGGGTTCTTTTCCGCCTCCCCCGGGTTGTGGGGACTTCTTGGGCAGTCTCAGTCCTTTGCTCTTTGTATGAGCAGACTTGTCTTCTCTGGCTTCTTTGTTTCTGACAGGCTCCCATTTTTGCCTCTGGAATAATCAGGGTTTGTAAGATGACGGTGTGTTCTGTCTCATCCCAAATATGGAAAGGTGGAAGAGTTTTGAAGGTTGCAAGGTCCTGTCTGTAAAAAGGCAAAAGTGTTACTTATTTGCCTTTGCATGATGTTGCTGTAATGGAGTTGCAGAACTCGGGTTTCTGGTGTATCATAGGCTAGTAAATATATTTTTGGGGAAGTGGTTAATATTCTGCAGTAACAAAAAGTAAAAAAAAATAATGCATGAATGTCAGAAAACTGCTAAACAATTATCATATATTCAGTCACTTGATGAGAAGAGTTTGATAGATATTTTGCTTACAAATACAGTTTTGTATAGTCAAATGCCTTTCTTTAATAATGACTAGCTTACCTTCTGAAAGCCTCTATTTAAATATGTTTATCAAGAGCCAGACTCGTGTAAACTTCCAGAAAACCCTCTCCTGGGCTATCATGTGCTGCTGAGCACATGCAGTCATTGCTGTGGTCCCTGGGACAGATCCACGAGTAAGGAAAGAACAGGAATGTGAAGAGAAAAACTGAATATGAAATTGTCTCTTCCTCCCTTTCCCCTGGAGTTTTGGTTCTTGTGGAACCCAAACAGGATGGACTTTGTAACTCTAAAAACTGAGCTGTGCTGCTTTCTTCACCCAGCCCTGTGAATACTCCATTTACATTCTAGAAAACTGGAAGATCTGGTAAAAGCATAATTTTAATAAGAAACATCCCTAAGGAATAGTTTATTCATAGCAAAAATGGAGCTCAGTCTACACAAAAGTTAAAGATTTTTTTAATGATATTCTGTAACTGCTGCCTGCTTTTGGTGTGCATCCTGTCAATGACATTAATCTAACTTTTATGGAAGCTTGTTTTAATGTTTCTGGGTAGTCATGGAGTTATTTTAAATAAATATGTGAAGACCTTCAGTGATGTAGAATGGTTTGGATTTAAAAAACCAATTTCTAGTGCTCTTCATCAACAAAATACCGTGTGAAGACATCCAAAAAAATCTATTCCTTCTTTTTGATGTTTAAAAATGATGTCCATGACTGGGTTTTCCTTGGAAAGGACCTCAAGCTGCCAGGCAATAGATGGAGTGGGGACACTGGACTAACATCTCAACAGCTCTGTTCAACTAGAACTTAATAAAGCTTTGCTCTCTTAGGGCAAAGGCAGCAGAAAACGAAAGTACTCCAAGAAAATGTGCAAAGTGTAATCTTTCTTTTTGTAAATTTTACAAGCTGACTCTAATTTGACCTACAGGTGACATTCTGTGACCCCCCTCCCTTCACCAAGCTGCAGAATATTTTTTGTTTGTTTTTTTCTTTTAGCTTGTAACTGCCCAATAGGTCTGCAAACCAAGTTATCTCCAGCAGGTTCCTAATTTAGCTTTAGGTTTCAGCTTGGTGAAAAAAAGTCTCCTTGTACTTAAAAACTAAAGTCAGTTGCTACTCTTGCAATTGTAGTATCTGGAAAATGTAAGGATAATTATTATGAATTCCAAAAGTTGGGGGGAACTAAGCTAGCAATAAATTAAGCTAAAAATTATGTTTGGGTAAAAGTTAAAGGCAAATGGAAATATGTCAGGCTTAAATATCTTTGTCCTAAATTGTGTGCTTTTAAAATGAAAACTGCAGCTCAACCTTGTCAAATAATAGAGCTGCTCTTGAACTCAAACACTCAGAATTTCACAGACTTGCCTAAGTGCTGTAGTGATTTGTAGGAGGATTTTAAGTGCCTGTTGTTGCTATTTGCTTTCTCTTCCTATCTTCTCTCTGAGTTGAGTTTCCAGCCTTATAAATCCCTTTGTGAATGTTGGAGCAGACACACACGTGCCACAGCCATCTGGTCTGTGCTCCCAGAGAGCTCAGGGAACACCCTGGGGGTGAAGTGCAAGTGGCCAAATGTTGCTGACTTGGCTTGTCAACCCAACACTGGACAGCTGGAAATACTGAGCTGCTGGTTTTCTCTTGGTGTGTAACAGACACTGAAACAAATATTTACTGGTTGAAGGTCGGGACATTTAAGGAAGGGGTCATTTCTGCAGGACCAAAAGTCTCTGGAGAAGCTTCAGAATCTCTGCCACAAAAGAGTAAGCACAACAACAGCATCACATCAGGTGTCACCTTCAGGGGATGTAAATCATCTGATACACTGGAACATTTCTACCTTTTATTTTTAGTTCTGTGTTCAACTCATCCCTTGGAAAGGATAATAAACATCCTGTATCCTTCACTGAGAAAATACACTTAATGAAGCTCTCAATTTTGTGTCATAGGAAGTTCTTCATTAAATACCTTTTAGCTGTTTTCTCATTTGGATGAACCTAAAGAGATTGCAAACTTATATAAGAACATGAACTGGCCTTCTCTGCCCAGTCTACAGACATGAACAAAACAGCGCTCAGTATGTACCCATTTTCTTTTCATTCCTCTTCCCTTTTGTTTTCCTCTGTTGCTGCCCTGGAGTTCACAGACTATGTGTGTAAGATTCATTTAGATAGCATTTTTTTCCTTCTGATTTTTATGTATTCATTGGATACTTTGTTGATGATGTTTGCAACCTGTAATGGTGAAAGTTATTCTGCACAATTTTTATGCACTTCTCTGTTTCAAGCAAGAAAATGAGTCAAGTTATAATGTGTATAGCTGGAATACACAAATAAACTTAGGAATTTACATGCAAATAAGATGAGCTGCTACTTTTGTTCTTCAGCTTCTTCCACTTGTAATAATTGGTTCCTCTGTTCCCCTCCTGGCTTTTATTTCCAGGAGTTTGGGGTTCAGTTAAATGGCACAATATAATACCATTGCTTTTGGCTTTCACTTGAGTGTATCAACATCATCCCTTGCAAGCCAAGAAATGTAAGTTTTCACCTTTGATTACTCATATAGCTCTAATCTTGGTTCTCCCCTCACCCTTTTCATCTCTGCCTGGAAGGGATAAGTAGCTCTGCAATGAAATGAAGTCACGAATCATGTTATTTGTAGGTAGTGGTAACACTCGTTAGGATGGTGGTGGAAGGCCTGAGGTGCTTCGTGAAAGATTCAAGTCTTCAATTCTCCATCAGCAGAACTTCAGCCAGAGGTGTGCAGCAGGAATGGGCTCCACATCCTTCTGGGAATCCTGTTGTGCTGGAGTTTTCAGTGTCCCCAGTTTGTGTGGGTGTGTGAGGTGAGGTCGAGGCATCCCCACTGATGCTGTTGCTGTAACACACAGCAGCAAATCGGTGAGCTGCCACTTAACCTTCCTCTCATTAGCTTTAGTTTTGCTTCTTTAGTTTTATGGCGGAATTTGAATTACTCTGTTGCCATCTGAGAAGCACTCCGAAGATGAAAAGCCTTACATGGCTGCTTTGTGTAATTATTATTTTTAATGGTTTCTGTTTGGTATAGTTTCAATTAAAAACACTAATTGCCTAGTACTAATTCAATAACAAATAGAAAAGGTAAGATTTTTAAATTTTTTTTTTAAGTAGACTTTAGGAAAGAATTGGGCAGACATGAGAAGGAGGAATGGATAGATATTCATCTGGCTTTCACTTCATCCATATTAACCTCATTGACTGCTTGCTAATTGCAGTAATTTAAATATGCCAATGCCCACATAAAAATAGACTCTGCTTTTCAGTGGGAAAACCTGGAGCTTGAAAAGGCATTTCTGCCATCCCTGGTATTGAAATGCTTTTCCTGAGTGATTAGTCAGGAGATGGAAGTGGGGAGCTCTGAGTCCCAGTCCCCTCTCTGGGTTTTGCTGTGATTCCTTGGTATTCCACTGCTTGGAGTGGCAAAGGCAGAAACTCTTCCTGCTGCTCAAGGGGCATTTCAAATATCAGAATGGTAGATTCTAAGCTGGTAAATTAAGTAGAAGGCATGTAATATTTGGAAGTGTGAGCATTTAAGTCAGACTAGTGACATGTTGCCATGCACACATGCATTAAGCTATAGGGCAGACAAGGTCAGCTCTGACTGAGGGCTGAGAGCCTCTTCTGCCAAGTGTCCCTCCCTGCCCTGGTGTCCTTGTGGCTGCTCAGCAGCCCAGCCCAGTCTGCAGGGCTGAAGTGCAGGAATTGGTGAGAGGGGAGCCCACGGAGCAGCTTTGGCACCACAAAGCCACTGAGTCAGTGCAGCGCTGACACCTCTGCACACAACTGCTCCCAAACAGCTGGGCAAGAGCAACAGGTGACCTCTGAATTTTGTAGACATTTCTAAACTAGAAATGATCGCTGATGGTTTGTTTAGGAGGTTTTAAAGCTTCCTCCAGAGTGTTTTTGTGTGTTTGTAAATACCTGAGGACACACCATAACATTGTGTGTGCTATTTAGCGTCCCCCAGGCCACAGAGCTGGTGCAGACAACTCTTGTGCAGTGTCACCAGAGCACCAGCTTCGCTGAGCAGTGTTGTGCCATTCTGCTCTAGTTACTCTGATTGCACTGGGTGCTGGGAAGGGCAGAGCTGGCATTGCTCCAGCTCCCCATGCTCAGAAAATAAGGAAACAAAAGAGCAAACAAGTCTTCTACTACTCAACAGCCAATACCTGTTGGAGCCTGACCGAACTATCCCTACAGTGATTGAGTTGGTTTTAGTTTTAATTTATTTCTCAGTCCTTGTTTATTCCAGTTAAAGGAAGTATAAGCACTTACACTTATTTTAAGTCATGATATATCTCATTTACTGATGATATTTACTAGTTTACTTCTGTATTTAATAATGTAGTTATAAGACAAGGGGGTGTGACTTTAAACTGAAAGAGAATAGGTTTAGATTAGATATTAGGAAGAAATTCTTTACTGTCATGGTGGTGAGACACTGGAACAGGTTCCCAGGGAAGTTGTGAATGCCTCAGGCCTGGAGGTGCCCAAGGCCAGGCTGGATGGGACTCTGAGTGGAAGGTGTCCCTGTCCATGGCAGGGTGTTGGAACCAGATTGTCTTTAAGGTCCCTTCCAACCCAAGGCATTCTGTGACTCTAATGAGTGACAAAACTTCTTGCACACCTCTGTTACTCCCCAACACACCCATGTAGTTCAACGCATGTGTATCCATGTTCAGAGCTAACCAATTCCTCAGTAATCCTTAGCTAGTCCCATAAATCTCATTCAGCCAGGTCAGGATTGCTGCCTCTTGCTCTCCTTACCCTGCCAGCATTATTGTGTGTTTTGTCACAGCGGCTGCTGACTGCTAATTGTAGCACCAGGTTGATTAGCTGATTAGCTAGACCCAGCTCTAGTCGAGTAGCAGATACTTGTAAACCACTGGTTTATATATTTTGATTTCATTATTATTCTTTCTTTCCTAAAACAGATCAGGTTTTGAAGGGCACGCAGCAGGGTTAAGTGTTACAAGCCACAGTATCTTGGAAAGGTGTAGCCTTTCTGCTCTCACTTTCCATTCAATTCCAAATACATGGCAAGTGTTGCATTACAAAGGGATAAGATGCTCATAGAGAGATGATCAGGAGCACTTTTCACCATAGAATTGCGGCGTCTCTCACCACCTGCTGAGGTTTCACTAGCGTGTCTCATTGAAAAAGCAAATTACAGCGTGGAACACTATCCCTGCAGATCCTGGATGCAAGTCATTGAGCTCTTATAGCCTGTAACACTCGGGGAAACAATGGGCTTGTTCCGGAGTGCTGGAGAGAATGGCATTTTCTGTGGTAGGGCTTGGTTTCAGTTGTATTTCAGTTTATAACAAAAAGTACACTTGTGTAAATTCTTTTTATTTTTCTTCCCATTGTTCTGCCTCTTCTCTGAATGTCCTTAGCTTTTTTGTGCTCTAGAATGGAAGGAAATATGTATTTTCTCTTGTGTACTTTCTCTGCCATGTTCAAACATCATTCCATGGGTGAGTTTTTCATTGGTGGATTAGCATATTCCTGTCTAAATTCTGGTCAGTCAAGTAAATGAAGAGCCTCAGTAGTCTGAGCCCTGTGTCAGATTATATATGTTTTTGTCATCCTGTCTTTTCTAGTATGTACATAAAGATCCATGTTCAAGACCTCTGATGTGCTTTTCTTTTTGAAAGCCACAATTTGCTTTACAAAGCTAGAGCAAGGCTGTCTCATTTTGCCTTCTGATCCCAAAGCCCTGTGCTGGCAAATCCCCAAGTGAGACTCCATTTTTGATATATCTAAAGTTGGTCTCACTTGAACTCCAGGGTTCATCCCCCAAATCTCACCAAATCCTCCTCTCACCGGCCTGTGGAGAACACTCCTATGAACCAGAACACTTTTCAGAGCAGAGTGCAGTTGGTTCACCTGGAGCAGCTCATCTCCCAGTTGTTCACTGTTCAGTGCTTCATGTGACTCTCAGAAAAGCGACTCCCTGGTCTGGGTTTTGAATTTGGAGGCATTAACAGCCTTGTGAATCCTCCTGGCCACTTCAGACAAGGAGCAGCTGCTCCACAGCCCCAGCCCTGTTAACACTTGCCCTTGGAGAGTGCAGAATAATTGCCACTTTATTTCCTCTATTCTCTTGTTTATGTTGCTCTAATTATTCTTTCTTTAATTCTGTTTTTGTTGCTTCCTTTTAATTATGTTTACAGACTTTATGAGGGGTTTGCCCTCAACTGTCAGTTTATGCCCATGTAGAAAACAGTTGTCTCATTTTCTCTAAACCTGGGTTGCAATTGTCATTCTAGTTCTGCAGAGCTAATAAAAGGTGTGCTACATATTCCTACTCATTCCCTAAACAACTTTTAATCACCTCAATTTAAATGTAAGCTGTTTAATTGCTGTTTTATTTCGCTAGCTACATCAGCTTGGACTTGTTGGAATAGCTGGGGAATTCTCTCTGCTATTTCTTCCTTTTAAATAGGCAGATTACAGGAGTTCAGTGTTATCACTTGTCTTCCTGGGCTTTGGAGGTCTGAGCATCTGTTTGCACGAATCTTTCAGTGTCATTTTAAATTCCAACTGTATTGCTGGAATGTCACTACAGCAGCAGGATGTTTAAATCTGCCTTGTCAGCTGGCACCCAAGTGCAGGTCCTTCTCTACTGTTTCCTGTCTTAGACCTTCCTGTCTTAGTCCCTTCTCCAGCCTCGTTGCTCTTCTCTGGCCCCGCTCCAGCCCCTCAATCTCTTTCCTCAACTCAGGGGCCCA
>JAOXXN010000001.1:116452617-116464546 GCA_026770055.1 Myrmophylax atrothorax | reverse complement strand
ATCTGGTAAAGGGACTGGAGTTGGCCCAAGGGTTGGACTTGATGATCTTGGAGATCTTTTCCAACCCAATCCATTCTGTGATTTGATCCTGCACTGGACACAACACTGAAAACTTCCCAACAGGGAGAACTGTAGGAGATTTGGGGTTGGATCCTGTATTTTGGCCCCAGAAAGCTCCTTTACTGCAGGAGCATTGCAGAGGCAAAAGGGAAGTGATTCCCACAGAAACAAATGGCAGGGGTTACATCAGTCAGGGTTACTGATCACATTCTGACTGTGAGCAGAGTGTGGGGTTTTCTCTCAAACTGGTGCATCAAGCATTGTCATGCTGTGTGAAGCCCAGGGGATGGCAAAATGTGTGAGGGTATTTTCTTGTTATTTTTTCTAGGCAATAAACAAACTTTTTTGGCCGTGAATAGTCAGAATTCATTTTTTATGATATAGGATATGCAGAACAAGATAGAAAATATGTTAAAAAGTTTCATATTAACTACTTTGTTAGTGTGAATGGACTTGTAGGTGTAGTTGTTCCTACCTGTGTCCTTTGGATGCCAACAGGAATGCTGGGAATGACAAAAGGCATGTAAGAAAATTATTACAGTGCAGTAAATGTATCCAATGTCTAAGGAACTAAACCCTGGACAGGCATTTGTATAGACAGTTATGAACAAACCTTAATAAAATAATCTGCTTTTTAAAGGTGACTCCTGGCTCAGTTAAACAGAACAGAGTTCAGACTCAGTTCCCTGGCTTTCTTTTTGACTAATAAAATGAGAAAGATCCCCAGCAGTTCTGCACTCTGGCCAGTGTGTCTCAATAACTACAGAAACTTCCCTAAGTGGCTGTGTAATTAAACTAATCAAAATGCCTTCTTAATAAATAAATAAATAATTTGAGGTCATTTGAAGATGCCACTCTTGATAATGGTGAACTCTTCTCTAATAAAATATTCCAAGGTGATGGTGTCTCAGGCACAGGCAAAGTGGAGAATATTGATGTAATCTTGTGAATCCAAATGGTTTGGTTTGTAAGAAAACCATGGTGGCTCCATGGATGCTTTTTGGGGTATTTAATTCTGGGGAAATATTTGCCTTGTTAGAGCAGAAGTACATGATATATCTGATAATATTTTTAAGCTTTACATGCATCTGGTCAGATATTAAACCAGAAAGCCACTGCTACTATTTCTTAGTTTCATTGAAAAGAGTGATCCCAGAGGAAATCATGCCAGTTGGGAAAAAACCAGAGGTGTAAGAAGGCAAACAGCTGTTTTCCCTTCTCCATATTTTCCTCTTTGATGCACTGTATTCAGAAAAAAAAACTATCAGTAGAAAATTGCTACAAAGAACAGTTAAGGAATAGAGAGATGGGGAAAAAGATGAATCAATATTTTCCAGATCTCTAGGGGGAAAAAACCCAACAAAACACTACCTGAACTTTATGTAGACCTTGGGGGGAAGAAATGCAAGTGCAAAAAATAAAAGAATGTCATGAAGTGCTGCAAGGAGAATGAAAATTAAAATCAGTCATATCATCCTGCTCTTGGAAAAGAAGCAAGGAAGAAGCACCCACAGAAGCAAGGTATGTCTGTATATTCGTGCTGGAGGCAGATCTTGTGCTGCCCTCGCACTGAGAGCAGGATCAGTGAGTCAGATCCATATTCCAGGTTAATTCAGGCCTGTTCTAAAGCCCTAATCTGAGTCCAAACTGCCTGGGATTTGGGTTCAGTGGCTTCAGCTGAAATTCTTTAGCAATTCATCTCACTCCAAGTTAAGTGCTTCTACCTTATTGAATCTTCTGTAGCTTTTCCTTGCTATGACATGGTAAGTTTGTGCAATCAGAGAGAACAAAAGAATAAATAAAGGCTGGTGTCACTTGGAGCTCTAAATTAGCCTGCAGAGGAGCCTAAAATTAGAGCAGCTCCAGAGTAACACATTTCAGCTATTGAGACTTCAGTCAAAAAGTTGTATCACTTAGAGAATTCCTTGTGCACCCATCAGGGGATGGAACACAACAATGGAAGAGCTGAAATTTTACCCATTTGCTGTGCCTTATCTCCATTATGTAATTAACTTGTAAAGGTCCTACTTAGCTAAAAGCTAAGAATGGAAAAAGTGTTTTGTTAACAAATTCCAGCTACTGTCAGAACGTGTGAGTTGGTCCCAGCAGAAAGCCATTTGGGTTGCTGCACTGGTACTCTACTACATCCAGATTTATTATATTGCATAGCCAGTGCTTGCCAAATTAATGCCAGATTTTCCAAACAGCTTGAACTGAAGATTTCATGGACTATGTGGTGGCTGTACCTGTCTTTGCTCCTAATATGCCACTTTTTAATTTTGCCAGTGGTGATGGACTTACACTCAATATTCCTGTGGTCTGGACTTGGTGCATTTCATCTGGATTCTTGGATGTAGTTCTTTTAAGGAAGCAATTATGTAAAAGGAATTATTAAAAACCCCATCATAATTCTTTTTTCATTGCTGCATTTAAAAATAAATGGAGCAATTCTAAAGCAAGGCTTTAAATAAATAGGTGTGATTAATGAAGAAGTATTTTGGATTGCAGCTGGGTATCTTCTGCTTGAGATTTGCTGACAGCTTCGTGGGGTTTGTGTTTTCTCTGACACTATTTTCTCACCTCCCTTTCACTCCTAAGGGAAGAAGCCTCAGGAGGTAATCCCAGCCAGAAAGGAAGTATTAATTTTATACAAATGACCATGTTATTTTTATTCCTTCATTCTCAGAAGTGGTTTGTTGTAACACAGCTCTGTAAGGGTCTGAACTGCTTTTTCAGAACCATGCCTTGGTGTTAATAATACCTTTAGTTATCAAGTTTCAAAATAAGGGGAGGAAAAGCAAAGTTTAGTTGAGTGTGTGGGGTTTTCTGCCCAAGTGTTGGAGATGATTTACACAGTGGTAGCTGGAAGTGGAATAGGCAGTGCCTGAATGACTCAGGCTGCCCCCGTCCCGTCTCTGCCCCCGTCCCGTCTCTGCCCCCGTCCCGTCTCTGCCCCATCTCTCCTTTCTCCTGAAGTGTAACAGCAAGGGAACAGCAGCTTGGAGACTCCTGAAGAGCGTGGCTGCTAACTAAGCTTGGAAAAGAAATATGAAGTGATATTTGATAAGCAGAGCTTTGTCCTGAATTCTTGACACGTTTCTGAAGGGAAGTTTGAGTGCCTGGAAGCCCTCAGAGAAGAGCAGGGTTTCACTCCTCCTGTTCCTTCATCTCTGTCTCAAATAGTGCCTCATCCTCCCAGTCCTTGACACTATTTTGGGTGAAAGATTTTTCTCTTTAGCATTTAAAAGGTGTTACTGGCTGTGTTGGTGTTACACATGGTCCTCTTCCAGGGGTACTTCATTGGACATGGCCACTAAAGGCCTGAGGGATCCTGAATGGGACACATTTTGCCAGTCTTCTTGGGGCACCACAACTTCCTCCACCACTGCTTCATAGGAAGAATTCTGTTTCCTTTTTCCAGTTACCTCCTGGGAAGGACCCTTTGTGTCCTTCTCTACATGGCAACAGCAGGAAAGACATGGTGGATTCTGGCAGGGCTCTGAGCTATGTTATTTCTCACCCATCTGTGGTCTCTGATGGAGAGGTGGGAAGGTGAGGCTGAGCTCGTAGTTTTGTCAGGTTTTTGAGGTTTGTTTTTTATTTTTCCTTCAGTATGGCACCAGAAAGTAACATTGATTATGCAAACTGTGCACTGCCCAGGTGATGTTTATCCTTCCAGATATATCAGATTTTAAAAAGAAGTCCTTAGCACCAGCTCTAGGGTGTTTTATGCCTCTCCTGATATTCTGAGCTTTGGATTCCATTTTCTCTCCTAGCTCTTATTTCAACATATTATTCATCAGTGCCACATGTTGCAATAACTGATGACATTGAAGCAGTAGCTGAGTTAGAACATAACAGTGTTTGCTGTGAAGTGCCACCCCAGCCTTGCATAATGCTGAAGGTACAGAACAGATCTCTGGAAAAAACAGCTTGTAATACAAATCTGTAATGAACTGTAAGTCTTATTAATCATCCATAATTGTGCTCAGAAAGGAAAAGGCCAGTGCTTAATACTGATACTGCAAATGGCAGAATCTTGATTAAATATGAATAAGCACAGAAATGAATCAGCTGAGCAGTATCAGGCAAAAAGATATTTTGAGTCTGCTGCTACTTGTCTTGTTCAGGAAGTGGAAAGAAAATAGCTCAGTAAGGATGGGCATATTTGAAGAAGAGAGAAGAGTGAACAGAGTGGTTGAACTGCATTTTTCAAAATTGCTTGTTTGCAGCTGCATTTTCATTTAAAAGTTTGTGTGAGATGTTCATGATATAAAGTATCTGTGATATATAAAATTTTAGCAAATATGATCCTGTGATACTCATGTTTCTGCCACAAGGAACATTAACTTGAACCACATGAAGTTTGCAGTCACTCAGTCAAGGATGAATGAGGTTTTTAAGTGTGTTTTTTCTGGGAATTTTTGGTTGTTTAAAAATAACTGCCTTTAAATACCGGTGGATTTTGAGTGTTTCCAGAATTTTAAACAGGTTTTTATTACCCACTAAGATGGAGCTTACAGCATTTTGAGCATTTGTGGTCACTGCTTCTCCTGTAATGGAGCATTTGGTCTCTGTTGTTTCAAAGGCACGTTTGTGTTCATCCAGGTGTTCATTCCAGCAGGTTCCCCATGTGGAACAGCTTAAGTTCTTTTGCTCAGTTTTGTTTTATTTGGGCTCTGTTTAAAACGGCTGATCCCTTGCACAGAATGAGGAAAACCTGCCTCACAAGAGGAATTGTTGCATCGGTACAACATTCACAGCTTTTTGCTTTGTGTGTAGCCATAAATTTTATTTTAAATAAGTTAGATCTAAGGACAAGTGGTCATGCATTCAGTGCCTATAAAATCAAATGCTTTGCCCAGAAATGTGGTCTTTTATCTCTGCTCTCTGATGTTGAGTACATCGTCAGGACCATTTGAGTTTTCTCATGCTGTCTCAAAAGCTCTACCACATGCTATTCATTTTCTTTAACATCTCCTAGCAGGCTCTTGAGGGTAGTTGGTCACACAGACCTTAAAATACATCACAAGTTCACCCAGAAAGAAAGGCTTTGTACCTGTTCTGGGCTTGGAGGCTTGAAGTGCTTCCAACCCTCCTTCATCCTGCAGGTGTGTGGAGTGTTCCAGAGTGCAGCAGAGAGTTTGAACCAAAATGACAGATCCTTTCTTTGTCCCTGCTGTGTTCAGATGCTCAGCTCCTTCTCCCTGTGCTGCTGCTGGTGCTCCTGTGCACAGGGCTGGGCTCAAGGGCAATGTGCTGCTCTGAGCTGGGCCTCAGTAGCCTCTGGCTGGCAGGGATGTCAAAACCTCTGAATTCGGGTGTAATGAGGAATTAATATCCAACGTTGTAAATATAGAAATAAAAATGAGGGAAAGGGTACATGAAAAAGCTCTCAGAGCAGTTCAATATTCTTTTTGATTGGTTGCTGCAGGGTAGACTTTCTTTCCAATTCTGTATTGAATTTGTCTCGCTGTCTTGTCTGCCTCTCCACTGATTCTGGCCCTGCCACACTGGGAAGAGCTGCCTGGGTATGGAGGTGTATATGTATTTATCTTCTCCCTCCCTTTGGCAGGGAGAAGTGGGAAGGCAGCGCTGCTGTTGGGCTGGGCCAGCACCAGACATGATTCCTGCTCCTCCAACAGCTGCCTGGTGAAGTGATGTGGCAGAGAGGAAGCACTCCTGTCATTTACTGTTAGTGCAGGCTGGAGCTGCTGGGAGGCACTGCCTCTTAGATGTGGCTTCACTTGGAGAAGTGACCTCCTAAAGAAGGTCACAGAGCGCTCTGCACGTGCTGGTCCGGTGAATTCCTGACTAAAGCAGCTGGGGGCCTCCATCCTTTGGAGACAAACCACACCAAAACAACAGCAAAGCCCCTTCTGTCTCCCTGCTGCACGCAGGCTTTGCCTCCTTCTGTCAAACAGCAGCTTGACTGATAGGGCTGAAAATATTTGACAGAGTGCCTAAGCCATTATAACCTTCTGGGCCATAAAATTTCCATCAGGCTTGGAGTAATTCTGCTATAAACGTGAAGTGACACACCACACAGCTAATGCTCATGCAGAAACATTCTCTAATGTGATGGCTGAGTGTGACCTTCCTTTAGGGGAGCTGCTTGGAAGGGAGGGAGGGAGTGCTCAGAAAGGCTGTGTGCTGCTTGTGATCCATGGCTTGAGTCACAGGATCGTGACCTGGGCTCCTCAGCAGCCTAAAACTGCCAAAATCCAGAGGTTCGGGGTTTGCATTCTTACATAAATATGGGGAAAGGAATTCTTGGTGCTTCCAAAAGGAAAAGAGTGTCTTGGTTTGAGACAATTCAGAGGGGTGGAGACCTTGGGTGGAAGTCTCCTTCCTCTGATTCAATACTCTGCCATACAGAGAGAGATCAGATATGCCCAGGTGTGAGTGAACAAAAGTAACTCTTTAGATAGAACACTAAACAACAGTGCTGATAAAACTGGGTTAAGCTAAGCAGAAAATTCCCAAGCTCTCACCCACTGGACCAACAGGAGGTGGCAGCTGGCCTGGCAGGGATGGTTTGGAGGGTCCTGCAGGAGTGAGGCTGCAGTGCCAGCACAGGCACTTGGAGCTGAGCTGTGCACCCAAAGGGGACTGGGAGGACCCACAAGATCCAGGGATGAGACCTGGTCACTGCAGCTCCAGTGGTGGTTGTAGTCCTGATCCAACAAGGTGGTGGTAGAAGTCTCATGGGAAGAGGGAAGGAGACCCACAATCTGCCCAGTGAAGTCCCACTGTGGTTTCCTATAGGTCAGAATGCCTGTGGTACCTCCCCTAGGGCAGGGAGTTGTTCACTGGATGATTGATACTGGGACGTTTCAAGAGTCTTTGACACCTTCTAAGATGTTACCTCAGCACAGGTGGATCCTCTATGGCATCAGCAGAGCTGAATATCTTCAGGCCGTGAGTGTGTGTGTGTTTCTGTCTGTCTGTGGGACTTGTCCTGATGCCTCCCCACAGGGTGTTATCACAGCTGAGTCCTTGTGTAAGGACAAGGAAACCTCTCCCAGCCTGGGGTGTGCACCCTCAGCACCTGCATTGCCTGAACCACCAGCATTCCAGTCTTTTCTCACTTGTGGATACGTTCTTTTCCTGGGATAATAAAGTACCATCCTTACCTGAAGTCCCTCCCCACAGTCTAAATTAGTGGCATATTTGGGGAAAAGAGGGAAGTAAAGGTGCATACCATCTTTGTGTAACCCAGGACAAACAGCAAGTGCTGCAATACTCCATAAATATAATATGAAAATATTCAGTGTCTGTCGATATAGACATGCTATTTATGTAACATTTTGTAGATGACAACAGCATTAACTCACTCGGGTGATCTGAGTGAGCTCAGCCGTGTGTGTCTGGGGGGGGGATGCTCATTTTCCCTGCCATACACTTGTTTTTCTCTCAGCTCACATATGTTTGTGTGGAACTTGGAAGTGTGAAAGAGCCCTAAGGATCCCTTGGCTCTGCCCATATGTGCAGCTGCTGCACACACACCAGTCCTGCTTATTGGCCCATCCAAGAGCACATTTGGAAGAGGGCAAAGTGTTGGATATGTGAGAAGAAACTGCTTTACTCATGATGTTGATGTTTTTCAACACAAAATAGGTGGTGATGACTCTTGTCTGTGTTTTGTTATAAGGATTATCTGCTAATTTCTCCATAAAAACAACTCTCATCTATTTCAAAGGAAACAAGTATGTGGATTCTTCACCAGACAAAACACAGGTCAAACTTTAATATTTCTTTTGGTCACTCCCTCCTTGTCTTGCAGCAGGCAGAGTTCTGCAGTGAGTGGGAACTTGTCCCGCAGGGAGTGGGAACTGCACACGCCAAGAAGTTCCACAGGTTGTGCTTAATAACAGAATTAATTTTAATGACTCAGAGAACTATGACCAAAACAGCTTTTAAGTTTTGAAATCACATTCATAGACAAGTTTAAAATGGAACAAATACTTTTCCTCACAAATTAAGTGCTACCATTTGTTTTTCTTAGCAGCTTTTCCTCATGCCTAATATTTTTCTAGAATATTATTTTCCCAATAACTGATCTACATTTCCAGTGATGCAGGTTCAGCCCATTTCTATTTCTCTCCTAAAAATCCTAGTGCAAATAAATCCCTCTCTTATATATAGAATGCCTGTTATGTGTAGGTATTTGTTGTTCTTCTATCTTATTCTTGTCTGACCTTATCTCATTAATTTAATTTTTCCTCACTTTAGTTCCTGTAACATCCTTGAATTGCCAGTCTGGTGATTTGCTCATCAATTTATTAAAAAAAAAAAAAACCACACCAAACCAAGCGCAACCTGAAAACCACGTTCAAAAAACTTTCCATGGTCATGTCTCTTAGTTTGCTTTGGTTTACAAAAAATAACCAAGCATCTCATTTTCCTTGTTTTAGCCTTCATGACCACTTTGTTCAGTAGAGGCTTTTCAAGTTGTCTACTCTGAGCTGGGCAAAGCTGTTGGTTGGTTTGAACTTTCTGTATAGGGGGTTTGTTCTGGTTTGGGGTTTTTTTGTCTTCATACAGCTTTACTAAGGTGATCCCTCTGTCCAAGAGACACAAAGTGAAGAACAAAACTAGTTCTGTTCACATACCTCGTGTGGGTGCTTGGCAATAAAACCAGCACAGACTGAGGACTGTAAATAAGCTCTGGAAGTCTTTGAGATCCTGTCCCTGGCACAACTGGGTTGGTAATATCTGTAGCCTTCCTAAGAGCTGTTTGTACAGATTCAGTGATGGATACATAAAATAAATCCTCATGCTTGGCTCTTTTTTCTATTAAATGTCCTTTCAGCCCAATGTCTTCCTTGTTCTATACATGTCACCCTATAACCATGTGTGTGTGTGTCCTTCTGCCACAGCTGAAAACTCTCACCACGACTTCACTCCTTCCTTCCATGCAGTTAAATAAATCCACGATATTTAAGCTTTCTATAAAATCAAGATTCCTTAATGCTCTAAGCTGGTTGCTCGCTCTTTGATTTTCGTGAGGTGGTTCAGATGCTCCCTGAAAGTGGCACCAAAAAAAAATGGAGAAAATCTGGTGCCTTTCCAAAGCTGAAGGGAAGGACAACTTCTCTCTTTTATTTTTTTTTCCCCTTTTGCATCAGCACGATATTTTTGTGGTGACCCACTTAGCAATCCCAGATCACCTGATTGTTTTCTGCATCCTGCCTGCATGTGGTTTGCCAATTCTGGTGTTAGGCAATTATTGGGATTTTGATTCATACATTCTCTCCAGTTTAAAGTGTCCCATAAGGATCATCAAGACGTGGTCTCTGCTGGACCACCTAAAGTTAACTATGTAACCAAGAATCATCCAGAATGTTGGACTTTGCTCTTTCTCATCCTGAAATACATTTTGTTTTATTTCTTCCATTTTTGAATTTTTAAAGAATCCCTTGAAATTGAATCTTGTCCTCACATATTCATCAAGTCAGTCCCTTTTAGCTGTCACTTGGCAATTTAATAAGCAGAGTTTAAACTCATCACAGACTTTTTGCTCGTGAAGGGTTCTTGGACTCCTGTTGGCTGGTATCAATATCAGAAAACCTTTATGCATTTTTCTCATAGCTGTACAATCCCCTTAATTCAAATGTCATATCTAAATACTCTCACATGCACCTTCAGGTTGCAAGAATGACAATAATAAGGAGTTGTTTGGGTTGGAATAGTTCTCTGAAGAGGATCTTCTCTAAACAAGACAATCATGTCTTGGCTAACACTGTTCCTAGCTTATTTTTTAGATTATTAATAAATATGGTGTTGGGGAGGCTTGTACTGGTCAAGTTTTAATGAAAAAGGAATAAATAGTTCTGGGCTATGAGACTTGCAGCTTTCTTTCATTTCCATGTAAGTGGAATGATTTCATTTTTATTTTAGTGAGCACACACTAAGCAGAATGACTCATGTCATGGACTGCCTGCAGTAGGTTGAGTGTTTTAAATGCTCTTATTTCTTCTGCACCTTTCAAACAATAAGTTTCAGTTTAGTTTGGGTCAGTTGTGTTCACCAGCTCTACAAGATGAAACTTCCCTTCCCTTCTCTTTGCAGAGCTGTTTCTGAAAGGCTCTTTCTGGCTCGAGCTGTTCCTGTTATCTTTTCAGTCTCTCTTATCTGCAGCAAATGGGTCTTTTGCATCAATTGTTTTTCCCTGATTGCAAAAACAGACTTTATAATCCCACTTGTAACAAATGTGCAAGAGCATTATCAATTTCTGAACGAGAAGCTCTTACTGCTTGTGCATAAAGAAGGTTTGGTGAATATGTGCAAGTGTGCATGAACACTGTTCAGCAGCACAGCCTGGCAAATTCCTGATTATCTCTGCATGTCCTGTGCCCAGCTCAGCCTGGAGGGCACCAAGGAAAGCTTCTTTATGGTCCTTCCCATTTGAAGGGCAGCACCACAGTGCCAATTCTGCAAGTGCGGTGTCAGACAGTGCCACTGATGATGTCACCCTTCAGCCCATGTTTCCTGGGTCCAAGTGTAGGGTATGGAGTTCACACCTTTGGGGCTCTTATTTTTCAACTTTCCACAATATTAGAGGTGTTGGCTGTGACCTAAATCCAAGACTCACCTTCTTCCTGCCCTGCAGGGAGCGTTGTGACTGGAACACGAAGTGGCATTAATAACATATTGTAATGTGGAACCCGCAGTGATCCTGGAGCTGATGGAAATGTGAGGCTGGGAGGGACCTCCCGAGGTGATCCTGGAGCTGATGGAAATGTGAGGCTGGGAGGGACCTCCCGAGGTTCTTTCATTCGGCTGCTGGCAGTGGTGCAGGAGGTGCTGTACTTTCTGCCAGCCCTGAAAGGCATTTGGTCTGAGGTGTTTAACAATGGCACTGGAGGAGACAATAAGCTTCCTGTGGCTGCCTTGCATCACCATAAGGTTGGGAGAGCTTTCCCTGGTTTTACCTTAGTTCCCTTTGTTGCAGGTGAAGCTGGTTTTTGGTTCGTGCATCACCATCTCTATCGTGACACAGAAGGATGGGGGGGGTTTATCCCTCTATTTTTTCTATCATACTAAACCTATTCCTTCAGTTCCACGTTATATTTATTGGATTTCATCTCATTCTCCTTACCTCCTTTCAGGTTATTTTTATGGGGTTTATTTTTTCATACATCTTATGTTTTATTCCCGTTCCTGCACAGGCAAATGAAGAAGTTGAGTTAAAAATGTGCAATGAATGTTGTTGTCAAATAGCATTACCCACCACTAACATTGTAGAGATATGTTCTCTTTAGTTTTTTTTATTAACTTGGATTTGAAAGGCACCCATGTACATAAGATATTAAAGTTAGTTTATTAATTGCTTGATTTATTTTGGAGGCATGCATAAAGGTTTTGTTGAATGGCTCAGCCTTAAAGTACATGATTCATAAGTAACTCTAGACATGTCCCACATAGAAATGTGCCTTGGCAAGCTCGTGACACCTGGTGGCCTTTATTGTTTATTTTAAGCATATTTGTGTTTAAATATTGTGTGTGTGTGCATAAAATTATTTCAATTCCATCCACCTGTTGCTGTCTAGAATGAGTCGTGAATCCTCCTGAAGGAAGTTGTTATACAGTTGACCTGGTTGAAGGGACTAGACTTGGTTAAAAAAATTGGATTTGGTTTAGAATTTTTTTTTTTAATTTTGTCATATAATTATAGAATATCCTGAGCTGGAAGGGATCCACAAGGATCATCCAAGTCCAACTCCTTGCCCTGCACAGAACAGCCCCAGTACCACACCCTGTGCCTGAGGGCATTGTCCAAACACTCCTGGAGCTCTGGCAGCCTTGGTGCTGTGCCCACCGCCCTGGGGTGGTGTTTGGTGCCCTTGGTGCTGTGCCCACCGCC
>JAOXXN010000001.1:116427825-116443350 GCA_026770055.1 Myrmophylax atrothorax | reverse complement strand
GCCCATTCCAAGGCCTGAGCACTCTCTCTGCAAAGAATTTTTTCCTGCTCTCCAACTTCAATTTCCCCTGGCAGAGCCTAAGGCCGTGCTCTGTGGTCCTTCTTAGCTATAATTTCAAATGTTTAGGTGGTCTGCTCAGATACAAATTGGTTGCCAAATAATCTTGTTCTTTAGCATTGCATAAATTCCCAGCTGAGAGGTCCTCACCATTCAGATCCTGCATAGCCTTGGAAGGGTTTGGGCTCGGCCACCTCTGTTCTGTTTGCTGTGGCCCCATTTGTTCCTGGGAACAAGGAGAGTGTTGGAGGGGTGGGAGAAGGTTCCTGCATCCTGGAGTTCCTGGAGGAGTGGGTTTCATCCTTTCTGTGCCTCTGGCAGCCTGCTGGGATAGAGACAGATGGGGAGCATCCTGTACGTAAATCAAAATGCTGTTGTGTTTTCCCCCAGTTTCCGCTGCCTGTTAAATGGGGATTCAACATCCCAGAAAAACTTGTCTCCTGTAGCCCATTGGTGCCCACAGAGCCCTCCAGGCTCTGCTTCCTGCAGCAGCTCCATCCCTGACACGGGTTTGGAGATGCCTCTGCTCTTGAAAGAACCACACAGAGCAATAGAGTGTTTATTAAACCCTCTGCTGATCCTCTTGGTTCCAGTTTGCCTGATGGTGTTGGGATGGCAGCAACTCCAGACCTTCCAGAACTGTTGCAGAGGTGAGGGGTTTGTTTCTTAAAACAAAACAGCAAACTGATTCTGCTGAGAGGACCTTAAATCCAAAATGTTGGAAGGCAAGGAACAGATTGTGTGTCAAACAGTGTTTTCTCTGTCGGTGAAAAATAGTAACAGAAGGATTTTCAGTTGGAGAAAAATCATATGAGTAATGTAAGTAGGATCTAAAATTGCCTGCTATTTAAAACAGAAAGAATATTGCAAGTGCAGTTGGCAGAGCCCTCACTGGCAGCATCATTTCAGTAAAAAGGCCCAAAGAGGCAGATGTATAATGGTATATATATCATTCTAGATCAGCTACAAAACAGACCACTTTTTTGGTTGGTTTTTTTTCTCTGCATTTAAATTTCAGAAAATCTTTATCATTAAAAATAATATTCAGCCAATAACTCAGCATTTCCCATTTAAATAAATTGATCATTAAGAAAAGGTTTAGATTTGAAGTTCTTGAAATGCAAAATACTGACATAACATGATTTATAACCTGACTCATTCTAACTAACCCTTTTTGAAGGACAGTTTCCCATTGCTGGGGTTTGATTTTTTGTTTTGTTTTTTTGGGTTGAGTGATTGATTTAAGGACAATTTTTTGCCTACTTCTACAATTTAAGAGTAGCAACTTGCCTATATCCAATATATTTTATTAGGCAAATCTGTTGTGCTGCTCTTTGATTCTGCTGTGCTCAGGAAACTTCTCAACACCCAACCAGTTATCTAAAAAGTCCATTTTCTGGGACTACCTTTGTGAATTACAGCTGAAAACTTGACAACACTGGCATTAACACATACAAACTGATACCAACCAAACGAGGTGGGACCCCTTGGAACAAACACATTTCTTTGGAAAAATCAGGACCCAAATACTCTCAGATCCCATTCATTTAGTAGGACTGAGGTTCTGACTGAAAATGCGGTTCTTCCAATTTCTGAAGCTAAAATAATATTCAGTCCCTGTGTGGTATGACACGAATGTGCAGCTGAACCATAAATTACAAGGGTAGGTATCCAAAAATCAAGGGAATTTACTCTGCCTTCAGCTTTTAGCCTAATAAACACTGTGTGCTATCAAAATATCAATTTTTATGCCAAGTAGGTGGTGACAGGAAGGAAGCAGCACAGCAGCATGTTATCATCTCCTGATAAATTGCAAGGTGGGAAGATGGGCAGGCAGCTTCGGGGCAGCTGGGGCACTGTAATTTATATTAGGCATTTAAAATACTTTCCCTAGGAAGAAAAATAATTTTTTTCCTTTTTATGACTTCAAACATTAAAGTTATTTCTGTCTAATACTATAATATTTACATCATAGGGTTTTATTTAAGCAATTAGTCATTTTGTCGAGGTCAGTGAAGCTTTGTATTGGCAGAAAGTTGGTATGTGTGTTAAAAGGATTAAAGAAAGCCTTCCCTCTTAGAAAGCTGCAGGATTTTTCTGTCCAAATGATCCCTTTTCTGCCCTACTGTGCCTTAAAGTATCTCCTACTCATTTTGGTTTATTAGCTTAGGAGTTGTTAACAGAAGAAATATTCATGCAAGGACAGAAATTCAGCTTGTGTTCCTTTTCTCTCACTATTTCCCCATCCATTTTATTTGTTCATATTACTCATTGTAAGAGTTCTCTTACTTTAGTAGCCCTTCAGTGCACAAGCAGAAATAGATGTAAATTTAATTGGAATTCATTCAGTGAAATGTGATAAAACACTCTTGAAATTCCATTACTGTCTAGGAATAAGTAGCACTTGAAATTCTGTCCTACTTCTTAAATATTAAAAATAAAGGCTGACAATGTTACCAATAATATCTGAAAAAATTTCCTGAAGGAAAAATTTCCTGAAGCAAAATTTCCCTGGCAGGAAAATTCCACCCAAAGTTTGTTTTATTGAGAAAGCAAGTGTGCAGAAATAAAATAGGTCATTAATTCAGTTCAATATCTGCTTATGAAACACTTTTCTCGTGACTGGCTGAGAGTGAAGCTGTTTAGGCCGTGCCTTTCCCCTGGTCATTAAGGGCAGCTTAACACTGGCTGTCATCAACTAAACCACTTGTTTTGTTGTGGGTAAAAGGAAAATTGTTTAGGCTTAGAAAGCCTCAAGTTCCCTGGCAGGGAGAAATGCTTAAGTAGCTTCAATGCCTGGGAAGTCCCCAGGAATGGGCAGTGATGGAGATTTGTGTTTCCAGGGGTTTGGGACTCACAGCTGGGGCACTCAGGAAAGGCACACCCCAAAAGCTCTCACAGTTTGGTCTCTTCTCAGCATGACACAGGTACAAATGTGGTCTCTCACTGGTTCTGCTCTTGGTTTGATGCAGCACATGGAGGTTCCCTCCTCCCTGAGCAAAGCCTGGCTCTGCTGCTCCTCAAGGACTCCAGGTTAAACAGAGTGTGCTCCAAGGTGAGCAGATGTCTGGAAGGGCATCCCCCAGCGATCTGCAGCTCACTTGCCCTGGCTGGGGCTGAGGAGACACCTCTTGGCTCTCTCCCTACCCCAGAATGGCTTCCCTGCTCTCTGCAGAAGATACAGAGGAGGAAGCTCCTGGTCCAGATCACAGTCCCTTCATGCACCACTGCTCAAAACAGAAAGGCCTTTCTCACATGTTTCTCCTTTCTCTTCCTCCTCACCCCCAGTTCTTCCCACTGGTCCCGAAAGTCCCACCCCTCACCCATCTTTGTTTTTCACTCTCCAACGTGCCCAGAGGCTCCAGCTGAGGAGCAGGAGCTGTGTGAGCCTGGGGTGGGGACAGCAGGGCAGCCCTGCCAGGTGTGCAGGATAAAGGGAGGAGCCAGCCCTGTCCCTGCCAGCTCCTGTGGTGTTAAATCCCTGGCAAAGTCCCCCTCCCAGCTAAGAGGGTGATCCATGGATAGGTGAGGCAGGGGGAGAGCAGTTGTTCCTCAGCTGTGGGACTGGATGGAAAAGTGGGAAATGGAAACAGCCACAGAGAGGAATCCTAACTGAACGTTGAGGCAGAAATAAATAACATTAGGAGCTAATTGCCTGTAAAAGTTCATCTTTTAAATATTATGTCAGTGTTTTGTTTAAACATGTATATGAAATTTTAAATAGGCACACATAGCTGAAAGCAAAGTGACTCAAAACAATAAAGGAAAAAATAAATGTCTTTTTTCCTCTTACGCTGAATTTCAGCCCTGAGAGGGTTTTGCTCTCGAAATTATAAATCACTGGTGCATTACTGTTATAAAATAAATATGAGTCATAATTTGAAACGGAGCTCCTGAAGGAACTGGGTGATCTTGGATTATTAAAATATTTTTATGTTCACAAACAGAACAAGCAGAACAATCTGTTGTGGTATTGGCCAACTCATTTTTCAGGACTTTGCTTTTCCTGTTTGTTTTAGCAGTAGCTCTGATGCACACAATTTGGTTTCCATCTCCTGGAGAGAGCGTTGCTTGATGAGCAGGTATTTATTATATTCTCAAATGGCTTTTGAATACCTTTGTTTTCCAGAACAGATTTCGCTGCAGTGGTTGGTTGTTGTTGAACCCCTCGAGCAGAGGAACTGTCTGTGTGTGAAGTGACCAAAATATGATCAAGTTGATGAGTTAGTAAAGTCACCAGTTCTTCAGTGTATGGGACAGGGTGGTCAAAGCCTGTGCCACTCAGTGCCCTGGCAGCTTTCCAGCATCACCTGTGCACGGCAGCCAGGGCAGAGCTAAGCCTGGGGCCTCATTTATTTTAATTTTACCTGATTCCCAGCAGTTGCTTTTGAAAAGAATTGGTTTGGACCCTTGAAAATCCAGGCTCTCAGTTTGGAGCTAAATTGTGTTTTAAGGGGATGTCCAAACCAGCAAATATTTCTCAGTGGTGAAAGGTGTAACTCCAAAAGAAGTGACCACCAAGTCCTAAACATCAGGAGGATCCCAACAAAAAGGGCCAGAGGAGAACGAGGGCATCACTGGGGAGAAATCAGCTGGAATGCTCAGTGGTGGCTGAGACAGTGGGAATTCAGGGCACTGCATCTCACTGGCACGGGACACACTGAAAATTTGATACAGATGGCCCTTAAAGCTCAATATTTCCCCCAAAGACAGAGAGATCCCTTCCCTTCTCCCACAGTTCAGAGTCTCCTAAAGCAGAGGACCAGTCTCTTCCCACCACTGGTGGTGGGGACTGTCAGATGTTAAACACCCACGAAAAACCAACTAACAGCACAGGAGCCTGACCTCAGAAAGCTAGTTTGTAAAAGGGTGGAAAATTTTATTTGAAATCTGAATTTCTCCATTTAATTTATGTAAGCCTCTAAAAATAAAACATTTAATAAATACAAGTTTAGAAATATATCTATTTATAGAAAGCCTAATTCATTTCCCTTTTTCTGCTGGGCACCAAGCACCCACCTGAACTGAGTGTAAGTTATTTCTTTTATGGTAAATGCATATTCTTTCTTGCAGTCTATTTGTACCACACCAACCTGCTGTAACACATGCTGAATTTACCAACTTGAATTTACAAACAACTTGAATTTACCAACTTGGATTTACAAACAACTTGAATTTACAAATTTAAATTTACAAATTTTTGAATTTACAAATGAAGAAGTTCTTGCAAAGAATAACCATTGAGAGAATATGTAATTATAAAAATAATTTTTTTATAGAGGATGAAAAAATCTGTGTCATTAAAAATCGCTGGGTTGTGCTATTAGATGGAATTTCCATTTTTATTTAGGATATTATTTGCAGAAGGAACAGGGCAGCATATCCAAGTTCTTATATAGTAAGATGGGTGACTTTATGCAAATACTTGTAATGTGCCTTGATACATGAATATATGTTTAGTGTTATTTCCAGAGTACTCAGTCCTGGCTCAAGTGTCAGGGCAAATTCTTCTCAGGCAGTTTTGGATCCTGCAGTGTGATGGGGTGTGAATATCCACTGGTTTGGGTGGTTTTAATACAAAGTAGGTGCAATTAATGGGCTTCAGAATCACTCCTCAATAATGGATGATTAGGGAGAATCTCTTTAATGCCAGCAATATATTCTAACTAAAGGGTGCAAGTGAGCTCAGTGTCAGGTTGTTTGTCTTCAGCAGGTGCAAGAGGATGCTGAATAACTGCATCAGATTAAACAGCAACCTGCAGCCTCTGGTACCTGCAGCTGCCCCTTGGCTGCCTCATCAAATAAAAGTTGTGTCCTCTTTCCATGCTCAGCATTTAAAAGGTGAACACCAAAGGACCGTGAAATGATCGCCAAGGAAAGAGAGCAAACCATTTAGAAATAACAAGCTTTTAAAAATTAATTAATTTCATTACTTCATTTATATAGTTATGGCTGGTGAACCATCAAAAGGATCTTCACCCTCCCAGGGAGCTTTATGGTTGTTGTCAGTGGTGTTGGGAATTAGCCAAGGTATTGGTGGGCTCTGTGGCACAGACCTCCAGCTTTCCTTCAGCCTTGGGCCAACTCCTGCAGTAGATCAACAGTAAATATATGTATTTATCTGCTTATAAAAGAGATAAGAAATGCATGAGCTCATGTATGGAGGGACTGTGAATGCACAACAGCACTTGGGGTCTTGTGCCAGTAGGGCTGGGTGAGGGTTTGCCCCATAGTCATCTCCTCTGCCTTCCTCCCCTGGGGCCTGACCAAGATGCTTCTTTTTAAAACCCTTTTAATCCAGCTCAGAAATGAATACAGGGGTGTATTTTTTTGGTGGAGAGGACCAACTGCATTTCAGGTTTGGGCAGACACAGGGCAGTGATCAGGAGTGTGGGTTTGGTTGGGGCACAAAGGGATGAATGTTAAAAATGGACAGAAAGTGTGTTGGAGAAGCTCCATCTAATAGGAAGTGATATGGGTGAAGAAAGAGTGAAAGTCCTAAGAAGAGGTTTGGATTTGGGAGCCTGAAGCCCCTGAGCATCAACATCCTCACAGAGAAGGCATTCCTGGGATGAGGGAGGGTGGAGAACCTGGGAGAGAAAATCTTTATGAAATGCAGACTTGGGGGTAGTGAATAAATAGCAGGGAACTCGGTGGCAGAAATGGTGTAGGATTCCAGCTGGGAGTTCAGGGGCTGGAGAGAGCAGAGACGGCCCAACCCTGGCATGTCTGACTTGGTTTACATGCAGGTAAAGTTAAATCTTCCTGGTAAAAGTTTTCTCATTCTGCAAAGTTGTCTTTGTAGCAGCACATCAAACTTGGTTGTAATAATGCCAAGGTCATGGGTTCAATCCCCTGGGTGGGCCATTGACTTAAGAGTTGGACTCCATGGTCCTTGTGGGTCCCTTCCAACTCAGAATAGTCTGAGAGTCTGTGATTTGTGGAGGAGAAGGAGGGAAGGCAATTTGGATTTCCTTGTTGATGCTTGTTGAGTTCTAACCACAAAATCAGCCCTTGTTTCCCTTCTGGTTCCTTTTTCAGTTCTTATTTAAATTCCTCCTCTGTTCATTTAATATTTTATTACTTATTTCACAATAACCATTATATGATTAGTAAGTTATTAAATTTCTGGCCATAAAAGGATAAAACTCAAACTTTTTTCGTTTAAATAATAATAGTGGATTTTTTTTTCCATTGTGCTTCACAGTTTGTCAGAATGTGAGGATTTCTAACTGGATAGCATCTTTCTAGTCCCTAAAACAGACCCCTAAACCTGAGGCATTGCAGTTGTTTAATGGGCCCTATATTGGTCAAAAAGAATTGGAATTCTCTCTCATTCCTACCAGAAGTCACTGCAATGTGGCTTTCTAAACTGACAGTGAATAATGACAAAATCCTACATTTTTATTTGCATAAATATTCCAAAGATTCATCGGTGTTTTTCATCCCTGCTTCATTAAACTGTCAAAATACCAACTTTTTTTTTTTCCAGACTACAAAGCAATACTTCAAAGCTTCAAGATGTTATTTTTCAAGATGCAGAAAATAAACCCCTCAAGTTGTCATTGACTAAACAACTTGAATCACAAAAATAGTGACAGCCTGGGTTTCACACTGAGATGCAATTGTAACTTGCCATTTGTATTTATATATTTATAAACAGAAAGCAAGACTCTATTTAGATATTTAGTCAGAACTCTTCACAGCCTTGTTAAAAAGAAAAAAAAGTTGTTCAGTGATAAAGTAAACAACATTTTCAGTGTTCTCAGCTGTAAGAAGAATACAAAATATCTGAAGCCAACTGACTGAAGCATTTCAGTCCTTTTAGGATGCTGAGCTGTGTAAACTGTATTGAATAAAATGCAAACCATGGAGTGAAAATGAATTAAGCTGAAAGGTCCCCATTTGAATGGACATTTTACATTACTCTATCAGGATACTGAAACAAAATTAATCTCATCCTAAGAATAAAATAAATACCCTTAATGAGACCTATTTATCCCTCTTAGATCATGCTAAGGTAGTTATGTTGGGTTATGGAACTGGGTCCACTGGGGCAGTACCACCTTAACCTCCTTACTCTATTTCATTGCCTTTATTTTCTCAGTTTTGCTGCATTTTCTTCTCTGTTAATACTCAGCTGGAAAATCATGTTCATGACCCACAGCATGTTTATCCTAAAATGGGGTTGACTAATTAGTGCCAGTTCCAGCGAGTGATTTAGTCCTGATTCTGGGCAGGGCCATTTAGGGAACAATCATCACCTCCTGCAGCATCAGCTCATCCTTCAACTGCTCTTACACTGAGTATTAATTATATTCAAAAGTAATAATAAAAAGGAAGTAACTTGGGTTTCAATCTATCTGTGAGAACACATTCTGACTTTTTCAGAAGTTTTACCTGAGTGATTGATGAAGTCACCCTCAGTTGTCCCTCTTATTTTTATTCATTTTGACAAGACCTTAAGGCCAGTATTTTTATGAAGCCTAAAACCTAAATATGAATGTGAAGAATCTTTTGAAGACATGGGAGGCCACATTCAAGATTTTTTTTTCTTTAAGGATGACAGAGCTAAAGGCAGTGCAAATGCAACCAGATCATGAAGTTGATTCTGACAGTCCTTTAGATCCAGGTCTTCATTTGGCATAAATCAAACTTCCTCCTAAATATATGAGACTACTCCAATTCTTTACTGCTGGATATTTGTCCTTGATAACTTAACTTTGTTAGGAACATTCTCCTTCCAGGAAGAAATTCATAATATATCGCAATGTTACAACTGGCTGTTTAGTAAGACAAAGTTTGAAGGTTTCTTCCCAATAATTATACTGGGGCTTGAATTTGATGCATTTCCTTTGGATTCCTCTCTGTTTACAAGCCTCCCACATCATGTGACTGAACAAAAGGAAGGGTAGAAGAACACTTTATAAAGTGTGAAATTATACAAGTCCTGAAGGCAGCTTTATTTAGAGTTAATGCTGGTTGATCTGAAGGAGACCATTCCTCAGAAACTTAATTGTATGGAAATAAAATGAGAACCCCAAAGATCATTGGAAATGAGAACATGTTGGCATGAAAACTGAGCTTCATCACTGCTCAAACTCTGCTCTGGTTGCACAACCCTCAACCAAAACAAACTAAGGTCAAACAAGCAAGTTCCCATCCACTTCTTGAGCTCTTCTAAGCAATGACTCTTCTCCAGTTGAAGGAAACTCTAAGATAATGTTGCTACAGAAAGGCAATAGAAAATTATGTGGAATTGTCTTTACAGGTAAACAGGTACCTCATTTCAATACTGAATAGATGCACCACATTGTAACACTGCAGGAAATCTTCTGTTGGGTTTAGGTAACAGCTTTTAAACTCTTCCAAATGTCCTCATTGTTTAGGGACACTGTGGAAGTTGTTTAAAGGACAGGATATTTTTTAAATTGTCATATAAAGTATGAAATCAACAGTATAACGTTACTGCAACATGGAACATTAGCCTGAAAAAAAATAAAAGAGGAAACAGGGTCTAAACTTTATCAGCTGGGCAAGGAATCATATACAGTTGGGGTTTTTAAGAGCATATTCCAAATCCATTCAGCTGTTGTATGGGTGACCAATTTGCTTCAGCTGCTTCTGAGCAGGTTGTACAGAGCTGTTAAATTCAGACTTTTTAGCAGCCTTTCCATACCAGTAAATAATTTAGTTGAGATCCTTTCTGGCTTTGCCCAGTTCCTGAGGTTGCCACTCAGAGATGTGAATGTATTTGGGGATTCCTCTGTCAGATCTTGCCTCGGTGCATGATGTGTGTGCATTGATCAGTTGTCTTGGAAAACACAGGCATGACAATCCCATGTGACCTTTGCTCTCAGTCTTCGAGTTCTTTCTTCATAAATCTCCCATATAAATTCTTGCACTGTGTTATTACAGTTCTTTAAGGTTTTACCAGTTACTGATGGATATTAAGCTTTAAAATACTTAAATTTCAAATTCTGAAGCACAAGCCCTGACAGAGGTACCGTTTTTGTAACACCTGTGACGGAAATATCATGGTTGCTGAATTTGGCAGCATACCAAGCTGTCTTTTGGATATATGTATACATATATTTATGTACATCTCAATTGTCTTATGACTTTTGGCTGTCTTCAGACTTTATCTGCCATTCTGTCCTTGTAAATATCAAGCAGTGAAAATGCAGTAAAAAGCATCTGAAATAATATTGCCACCTTCCTAGAAACAAATCTACAAGTGTGTTCAGCACTGTTTTGTTTGCCTTTTTATCCCCAAGGAATTAAAGTTTAGTTTGTGACATGTGCACTGTGGTATTATTAGAATAACATCAACAATTCCATACTCTTCTTCTCACAGATTTTCTTTCAGGACTGTCAATTTGCCTCAGCTTAAGATGTGCAGTGTCATTTGAATTTTGTCATATTTTAAAATAAAAAGCCTCCCAGTCCCAAGTTAAATCAGTGAAAATCCCAAGCCTTGTTTCTAACCTACAGACTAACTTTCTGATTAAAGTCAGATGATCTCGTAGTCAGGCTGTGAAACCTTCTCCTGCTTTGTGTAATTGATGTGAGTGAAGCACTCTGTGGCAGTAGCAGCATGTTTGGTTTGTGCTGAAGATTTCTGGGAGGGTTTTTAGTGCTCTGTTGCTTTTCCTGGTGAGCAGGTTATAGCCATTATATTCAGCATTCCTTTTCCAGTTGCATAGCAAGGATTAAACTCCCCTTTTTACATGCAGCTCATCATTTCTCTGAGTGAGTTGCTCTTTGCTCCCACTGAGGTGAATGTGTGATGGGTGTGTATCACTCCTTTCCTCCCCTGATGGGTTGGCAGTCTGGAATTCTGGAAGGGCCTCACCAGTCCCACACAACGCAACAAACACATCCAGCTGCATTTTAAGGGTTGGTACTAAAGGAGGTTGTTATTAAAGGGAAACAAAGGTGCAATAGTGATTTCTGGCATGGCCTTTGAAGTGTTGCATGGCACATGGAATGTAAAGAAAACAGTGCCTGTCACCATGGGGACTGAAGGCAAGGGAGCTCAGCTGCAGAAACAAATCTATATTTTGATTATTGATGGTCTTGACTGCACAGACTCCTTTTCCTGATATTCCATAAGGGATCAGTGTGTTTTGCAAAGAGATTCCTGCCCCTGGGGGCAGAGGTCGGTGGCACATGGGACCACATGGGAAGGACCCATTTGGACCTCAGGGATTTCTGGAAGAGGGGATGATTTGCTTTTCCCACAGCCTCTGGGAGGTGCTTCCCCTCCTGATGCTCCACTGGCAGCTTTTGGGAGCTTTCCTTCCCCATCCCCAGTTCAGCAGTTTGCTGGAAATCTCCAGTTGTGTGTCTGGGTGCAGTGAGTTCAGTGCAGGCAACTCCAGGCACCTCCTCAGAAAAGGGTTTGGGGTGGGTATTTTTGTTGGGGTTTTTGGTTTTTTTTTTCATTTGTTTGTTTTCGTTGTGTTTTTTTTAACAATGGAAATGAATAAGAGGAGTTATTTTGTATCTCAGCCCATTCTGTGAGGAACTGGGA
The DNA here is from genome assembly GCA_026770055.1 of Myrmophylax atrothorax. Taxonomy (NCBI): domain Eukaryota; kingdom Metazoa; phylum Chordata; class Aves; order Passeriformes; family Thamnophilidae; genus Myrmophylax; species Myrmophylax atrothorax. The sequence continues at coordinate 116,431,757 of JAOXXN010000001.1, read as the reverse complement.
TGAAGAACCTTTTTTTTTTTAAATCCAAAAGAATAAAAACCATCAGGTGTCATTTGCATTGTGAAAATCAATCCAGTGAAGTTTAAGAGAGAGCAGAGAAGAGTTATTTATACAGTAAATGCCACAATTGGTGTTTTTTCAGAGTACAAGTGACTTATATAAAGATATCAGGAACTAAAAACTAAATCCTTGGAAGGGTCTGTTAAGGAAAAACAACAATTTATTTGCAGGAGGAAATCTAAGCCTTAAATTGCTTCCTTTTTTTTTCCATTTGGTGACTGTTTTAGCCATCAGGAAAATGTACCAGTGAGAGTTCTTACCTTTTTTCATGAGAAATTGAAATACTTATTACACATCCATTGATTTTAGAAACACCTGTGGATTTTAGTCCCAAACTGTCTTTAGCTATAACAGGATTTTACTTATTTGATTTTTATTTTGCAGTGCATGCCTTTCCCAGTAGCTGAGTGCCAACCTTTCCTTCAGTAGGAAAATAGAATTTGACATCCTGACTGACAACTTCCAGCTGCTCCAACCTCCTTTTCTTTAATAAAACTAATATCAAACACTTCAGAGGCAAACTGAAGGTCTCCAACAGCCAGACAGTAGCTGGATATCTAATAATTAAATTGCTGTAAACTTTGTGAGCATGAAATTATATATTATCAATATTTTTCTGGCTAATTATTCTAATTCTCCATATAGAAATATTATTTACTTTAACATTTATTAATGAAGGATTCTTTTGATTCCAGTTTAAATCCACATTCAGTATATCATTTCACATATATTTGCAATTAACTGAAGACCTGATGTGTTTGAGTTTTGCACTTTTGAAACACATTGTTGTATATTTTGATAAAGAACAGCAGTAAATCCCATTGCTATTTTATATATACATATATATAACACTTTAGTGGATGTAAAACCTGTGTGGATATATAACACTGGATGTAAAACCTCTGGCAGTGGTGAACTGTCCAAAGTCAAGTACAGGCCAGCAGGGAGTTCCATTCCAGCAGCTAACCAGTTACTTTGAAATTAAACATCCCTTAGCATTTGGACTTGAAATTTTCAAATTAAAATAATTTATTATTGCTGGACTTGCAATTTCATATCATGAAAAGTTACCCTGTGCATCAGGCAGGAAGGAAAATTCCAAATCTATTCAAACCAGGCAGTTGGCCAAGGGAGCAGACTGGGGAATTTCTGGGCTGTGTAAACCGGGCTCAGAGTGAAATCGTCACAAGCACATCAGTGTAATTGTTAAAAGCTGATTTGCTGAGCATGTGTATCTTTCTGAAAGCCTTCAGGGAGCAGGTGTCAAGCAGCCAGAGGTGCAGGCTGACCCTTAGCACAGTTTTCAGAGGCCCCAGGAGAAGCTGAGCCTTCTGAGAGCTGCAGGTTTGCACTTTCAGCCCACGCAGCTGGTGCCTTCTCCACACTCGGAATTTTCCAGGCTCATTATTGCAGCAACCTGGTCTTTGTGCCCATCTGTGTGTTCAGCTCTGAGCACCTGCAGAGATCAGACTGTGCAGGCACATCCTGGGCTGATGAGTTACAAAGAAAACCCCAGGTCCCTGTTACTGCGGCAGAGCCCATTATTGAGCTAATTACAAGATGTTCAGGAAGCACTTTGGAGATGTTGGAGTTGAGCTGACAAGGTCATTTGGCTGAAGCCACTGCAGAAAGGACTCTGAAGCCACTTCTGGAGTTCAGGGGTGGACACAAATGGCCAGAGAAGGTTTGCCAGCATTTTGGAGAGAGAGAGGCAGGTCACAGAAAATCACTTTTCCTCCTTTAAGAATACACACACCCAAATTAAGGTTTGACTGCTTAATAAATTAGTGTGAATAAACACTGCATGAACCTGATCATTTTTAATCAAGACTCAAATTCAGAGGACAAGAAGCTTTCAGAAAATCCCTTCTGGACACATTTTTAATCACACCAAGTTCTCTGCATTTTTGTGCCCTGTGGATTGTTAGGGTAAAATTTGCAACCCTACAAAAGAATCAACACAGAGCATGAACTTTAAAATAGGTCTCAGCCTCATGAATTTTGGAATAAATAAATTTAAAAAGCTAATTGTAGATCTCTTTTCCTATTAGCTTGGTTTTCTTCAGTGTTTACTTCATTAACTCCTGCAAACAGCTAAACAGGTACAGGGTTTATTAGAGCTACAGGATCACCACAACCAACCTTTTAAATGAGTAAAAGTGAGAAAATTGATTTCCAAAAAAAGAAGATCTCTGTCTTAAACATTCTGTTGCATCTAAAACTTGCTCTAAAAGCCAAATCTTTGGTGTGCCCTTGGGTTTGTGTGACTGGAGACACCACGTGTACAAAGTGCTCTGGATCCTTTATGGCTTTGGCAGTCACAGTTTGCTTGGGGATATTTCAGAGGGTACGTAAAACAAATGAGAAACCTTCCATTTCTGTTGGCATTCCTACTGATGAGCATAGCTTGTTAACAGGATTTTTGGCTGGCTGGCTGTGGAATTTGATCTCAGCTGACAAAGAGAGAAAAATTGGCTATATTTATACAAGAAAATTTGATTTTTTTTTCTGCTTACCAATTTTGTAATCTTTAGTTATATGTATTTTTATCATAACGCAGGATCATATTAAAAGATAGTGCCTATTTATGCTTCGATTTAAATTTATATCAATACATGGGAGAAAAACTTCTACATTTAAATATAAAATTGCCTATTTAATCCAAGTTTAGTTTATATAAAAAAGAAATCACTGTGAAGCTCATTATCCACCTTAGCATGTGTGTAGAAGGCACAATGAGCAGTCTCTGGCAGAAAGTCTCACCATTATTAGTCAGTTGTTCTTGATGTAATCAGAGATACAAGCAGAATAAATAATTCTGTTTATTTTTCATCCTATTATTTCCCAGTGAGTTTCACCAGATCATGGTCCTGTTGCTGTTTTAAGTTTATTCTTTATTGATTTCTATGGTTACCCTGGAGGAGCTTAATTTTAGGGGAAAGCCAAATTCAGGAGAGCAAAATGCCCATCTGGCTGTTTGAGTTTCTGATGTCACCCAGACCTGCTGTCCCCTCCTGTCTCAGCTCTTCTCCTCCCTCCACCTCCTCCTTGAGCAATGGGCAGCAGTGGGGGTTGCCTTTTTCTGTTGGATATTCTGCTAAAACAAAAATTATTTTCACCAGTTTGCTGCAGCTGAAAATTGAGGCTTTGAATATCTTTTAATCTCCCTTCATTCCCAACCCAGTCTCCAAGGTTCAGGTCCCAGTGTCTGTCTCCCATCTCAGGTTGCATTTTTTGGGGTCCAGGTGGATCTCCACACGCTCTGTCCCCCTTCAGAATCCTTTCCTTTCACATAAGCCCTGATACTTTCTTTCTGCATTTCTGTTCCAAGGGCTCCATAATTATTGTTCAGCCACATTCACCTCCATTTCCTTGGGTTTTTTCCTTTGTTTTTGCTCTTTGAGTCCTACTTGTTCCCTCTCTATTTCACCTCCACAACTCTCCTTGGTGGGAGTTTCCATCCCCTTGCTCTTTATCTCAAATATTTGTCCCAAATCCAGCTGGGTGCAGCCAGTCCAAGGAGGAGGTGGCTCCAGCTTTGTCCCCCTGTTGCTGCCTTCGCTGTGATGGCTCATGCAAAGGGAGCTGTGTGGTTAAAAAGCAATTCCAGTTGCACCTCACAGTGCCCTTTTGCCAGCCCAGCTGTGTGCCAGTTTAAAGCCACGGCCTGTCTCAGCAGCCACATGTCCCAGCTTCCTGTCACCTGTATTAGTAATCTGGCAACCACACAGTGAGCAACATCAGCTCCATCATTCACTGACTCAAAATAAGGCTGCCAACCCCCCAGTTCATAAAATCATAGAATCACAGAATCACAGAATGGATTGGGTTGGAAAAGACCTCCGAGATCATCAAGTCCAACCCTTGGTCCA
>JAOXXN010000001.1:116402195-116420607 GCA_026770055.1 Myrmophylax atrothorax | reverse complement strand
GCCATGATCTGGTAAAGGGACTGGAGTTGGACCAAGGGTTGGACTTGATGATCTCGGAGGTCTTTTCCAACCCAGTCCATTCTGTAATTCTATGGCTGGTTAAACAGGAACTGGCAGTGTGCCCTCCAGCAAGGCAAAGCAACCACGCTTTGGGTGGTGGGAACAAGCCCTCAGGTGGCAGCCTGAAGACAGCAATCCTTCCCCTCTATAGACGCTTGCCAAGCTGCACCTGGAGCCCTCTGGGCAGTTTGGGGCACCCCAGTACAATGGAGGGTGAGGTACTGGGCTGAACTGGGCAGGGGCCAGGGGCAGTCATTGTAGGGGAGACAAAGCCCCAGACAACAGGAAATTTGTTCAGAAATAAATTGTTTCCACCATGGTTTTGAAAGGGGTAAAGCTCTTCAGCAGGTGCCAGGAGGGGCTGAGCAATCTCCGTGACTGCAGATATTTAAAACTTGTCTGAAGAGTTCCTGGGCAACTGATCCACCTGAGAAATGCTTGATGGTAGGACAGAGGCTCCACAGATTCCTTTCAACTTGAATTATTTGGGGATTCTATGAATTCAGAGTATTTTTTGACTTTTCCTTTTTTTTCAGTTATTGACAGGTAATACTGAATTGAACTCTCCTCAAATGACAAAATTTAAAATGCATTATTAAAGCTGAATACACTTTGACTGTTCATGAAAATGTAAAAGGACAGAGAGGCTCTTATGCTCCCTTTGACTCTTTTGAAATATCAAATGTTATTTCAGGCAATGAGTTTCTGGAGAGTGTGGAACTAATAAAGTTTTAACAGTGTTCAACCCTGGGGTTGGGCTGTCTGAGCTGAAGCTCTTCCTCTGCTGTACCCACATAACTAACCATCCGTGGGGGCTGGAGCACATGTGCTCCTTTTCAAGGACTCTTTCCTCTGGCCTTTTAAACCCCAACTCTGAGAGAAGAATGAGCATTTTGGGGCACTGTAACCTGTGGCTGCTGAGTGTGAAAAACAAGGTGGATATAATGAACCACAGTCCTTCCTGCTGTCCAGAAACAGAACCAGGAATGGTCCCTGCTCTGCTTTCTGCCATATGATAAGAAGATATATTGACTTAGTGTTTGAGGGGGTTTCATTCTCATTAGGAAGACAGGCAGAGTAAAACAAGATATGTTGCAGACTTTTCTCAGTGTCTAATGCAGATCTATTTTATTATAGGAAACATATGCATTGTTCATTTCAGATTTCTTATTAATTATTGCAATGTCTTAGGTGGAGCATTTCCAAAAAGATCCAGACATGGTTCAGTTTTGCTGCAGGGGCTGATTCTCTCCCAGGTGTTATAAGACAGTGCAGTTTTGGTTCTCTGTAGGAGTGGCACCTCTTTTTCTGTCTGCAATGCTGTGTGTGGCTCTCTTTCCTTCAGCCTTGCAGAAAATGAATGACTATCATACAAATCAGGGCAAATAAACTCTGCTCCATTTGTCTCTTGGAACTCTGATTTTTGTATTTGTCAGATTTGTGAATTAGCTTTTCATTTGCATCTCGATATTTCCTTAGTGTGACTTTTTTTTTTTTGTGGTAGAAACTCATTTGATGTATACAGTGTCCAATAAGAAGTTTCTCCTTTTCTTCTGTATATCTTAATCACAATAAATAGTCACTACTAGACACAAATGCATGTTAGGAATTAAAACTGCCAACCTTAAAACTCTCTGTGCTGCACTTTCATAGAAGGTTCAGCCAAATTCTGGGCTTGAGAACAGATGACAATGTATAGACTTCCTTGGGTTATGTGGCCTTTTGCATATTTGTATGGGGAGGTTGGACTGACTGCAGGGATTTTTGCATTCTAGAGAATATTTACTCCTTGTGACAGCCCTTGAGAGTGTGAAGTGTCTGCCTCCTTTAGTTTAAAAATTTAATCGTGCTGAAGTGGATGGAAATCAATTTAAAAGTGTGGGTTGAAAATGAGGAATGTTCATCCAATGTTTTCATGGTAAGTAGGGAATAATTCAATTCAGCACAATCATACTTGAAATATAAACCCATTTAAAGCCTATTATTGTAATTGCATCAACTAATACAACAGAACTAGTGAGATTGATTCTGAAAAGTATATATTGAAGTTGCTAATTTCTGCTGGAAGAAAATTTGTTGACCATTTCTACTGCAAACTTGAATTAAATTTAAATATTTGAAGTTTTAATTCTTTGTTATGCTTCAGGTTTAGTTTCTAGACTTTTTTCTTTTTTTTTTTCACGATGCTGAGGAGTAGAACAGGTAAAGGAATAATCCCAGCCTAATCATCTGGGATAGTGCCAGGACTCAGTTTTCACATTAGGGTGAAAAGTTAAAAGACACAACATTATTTGAGTCGAAATTCTTTAAAAGGTAAAATAATGTTTTGTCTCTTTCAAACACAAAATACAGCAGAGTGATCAATGGCATTTTGGAGAAAAGGGGAAATTTTTGGTCTGTTCTCCTGTTAATAACCTGTGCTGAGTAAGGCTGAGTGTTCAGAGAGGCCCAGAACTTTCTGTTACATGTACAGCCCCTACTCTCTCATTTCCCCATCACTTCTTTGTTGGTGGCTCTGGGATTCATCAGGTTTCAAGGCAACTAAATCAAACACAACTTCTGTCTGATTTGATCACATCAGTGGAATTTCCTGGACATTCTGTGGTTGTTCATTGTTCGAGTGCTGAGACAATTCTGAGCTTCTGGGGCAGATGTGCAAAAGACTCAGTCCTGCATCAGGTTTGTGTCACTCCAGATCCTTTAGAGAGATCCACAAAGAACATTGCAGAGCTGGAAATGTCAGCCTTGATGTTTGGAAATATTTAGAATTTGGGGTGACCCTCAGCTTTAACTGTCTTCATGTTAAGGTAGATTTTTACTCAAAAGGACAATATATTTTAAATTGAATCCAGACTAGGGGCTCTCAGCCTGCAGCTCACAGAGCAAATGCCAACTGCTCCAAACTGCTCTAAGTTGTGACAGAACCCCTCTGTCCTCAGGCACCCTCTTGAAGCTGAAGTTGTGACAGCCTGAGATCCCCAGCAAGTTCTTCAGGACAGCTTGCAGGAAAACTGGCATGTTAGTACAGATTTGTCACAACTTTCTTTTTCTTTTTTTTTTTTTCCCCCAAACATGCATTTTCTGCAACTAACGTTTTCCAGGGAAAAGCTATTTTGGTGGCACATTGCTGCTCTGCCCTGAACACCACCAGCAGCAGAGGGCTCTGTCAGCTTGGCAGGCTCAGTGCACAGCCACGAGCATTCATTATGTGATTTAAATTAATGAGGAAAACGAGCACATCCTAATGGGAATAGTGCCACAAGTAGGGATGAAGACCACGGATTGAGTGTCAGGGCACAGGGTTTGTATCTTCCATGAGTATGGCATGTTTGGGCTGGGGATCCTCAGCCTCTTTGGAAATCCTCTTGGCTGAGAACTAAAGGGAAAAAGGACTGTTGTGGCACAGAGCTGCCTTAGGGAGAATCTGATCCTTAGTTAGAACTTGTCCTGATTTTCTTTGTAACAGGAACAGAATCTTATCCTAAAGATAATTTGGCTTTTCAAAGTAAATAGGAGCATTAAATACAGAGTGGCTTTAAGCACTGGTATTAGTAGATACAAGACAAAGGGAGCAGATCTGTTATTTTAAGATTATCCATTTTTAATTTTTCTAACAGGTCACATGTCCATTTAGAGTTGTATTTTAACCAATCTGCCACATTGGAAATCTTTAATATTTTAAATCATGTGGGATTTTCTCATTTGACAGTGTTACCAGCTTAGTCTGGCAGCAGAGCTTATCAAAATCCTGTCTCTTCAGCACTGTGAATTTGTTCACATTCTAAAACTTCATTTTTTATTAAATTAACCAATCAATATCCTGAAGGATCAATGGGTTTGGTAGCAGGAGGCTTAATCTCAGCACAAATGGATTGCTGCCAAACTCCATGTTGCTGTTTAAATTGATGCAGCCAAACATCTTTTGCTCAAAAAGTCAATTGTGGTGAAAGAAACACATTTTGTTTAAATATTGTGTGTAAAATTGGCAGTCCCTTGTGCATGAGTGTACATGGACACAGGCCCTCCCTCTTTTTTATTAAGAGACCTTAGGAAACAGAAATTGCTTTACTGAAAACACCATCTCATGGATCATTTTTTTGATACTGCTTTCCACTCTCTCAGTCATTCAATGTATGCATACAATACAGATAATTCCCTTTTTTTAGTCACTGAATGCCAGCTGAAAGATAGCAGAGTACAGAGCAGGCACTTTCCAATCCTTATCACACACCATTAAACTCTAATGTACTATAATAATGATCTTGATAATTGCTCTCTCACCTCACAGCACACCTGCGACTCTGTTAATCCATTTTTAGACCTTTTGCTTCTATATAAATGAAATATCCTTATCAGGATCACACAATGAAAATGCTGTTAATGGTGAGTGGTGAATATGTGAAGTCCCACATGTCCAACTGTCATTTAAATGGGTAGGAAACATTAGAAACTCCATCTGTTTCTCCACCATGCAGGTATTTTGAGCATCTCCTTGATTTCAAATGCAGTATTAGAACCTCCTCAAAAAGTCTTCTGTGTCCTGCTGAGCATTATTAGTCAAACTGGTGGCTTGACCCAACTCAGGTAACTCCAGAGAATAAACCACAGCTGTTGGGCTAACCCTGGCAGCAGAACAGGCACAAAGCTAGTTCCTGAAGGGTTGCCCAAAGGCTGTTGGATTTCTCCCTGCACAGTCCTAAATTTCTTTTCCTGCTCTTCCTCATGCTCTGTAATTTTGGCAGGATGGAGTTAAACAAGCTCAGAGCTTGGACTGTGCCAGAGTTGGGCCCCTGAGAGGAAAGTAAGATGTTTTATTTTTCCTTTTCTTTATTTCCTTTATTTTTTTCCTCTATTTTTCCTGCCTCTCTGTGTCAGCAGTCACCACAGTTTTACCTGCCAAGCACATCTACCTTCTCAAATCCTCTGCCTCTGAAGAGTGCAGAGGCATTCCGAGGACTTCATTTTGATTTGAAGGGTGACAGTTTGAACCTCACTTCAGAACCCCTTTGCTTGAAGGTACATCTCCTAGCTGACACTGAGCAGCAAGGGCACAGGAGACCTCTGTTCCACCTGGTGACAAGCCAGCAGATGGCAGGGGCTTACTGTGGAGCCAGTCAGGCTGAGGGAGGGTGTGCAGGGTTTTTATGAAAGCCTCATGAAACCTCTGGAAACCTCCCAGTCTGATGAAAGTCTACCTTTCTGTGACAGTCCTAGGTTGGCTTTTGTGATAGATCTCAGAGTTCTCAGAAGTATCACTAACAGCTTTGGGACTTTTAACTCGCTTCTAATCATCTCCCTCCGTGACAGTGTGCTGTAAAACAAAGGCTCTCTGCTGTTTCACATCTACACCTTCATTTCTTATTGGACCAGTTGTCATGGTAGCAGAGTCCCTGGGCCCAGGCTGGATCATGGCCACTGACACTACAGGAAAGCCATGACTCAGTTTAGACCTCCAGTACCTGCCTGGCCCATCTTCCCAGCCCTTTTCAGCACCACTTTCCCAAAGCTCTGCTCTGGGTGATTTCATTAAGTTTAGGGGGGGTGTTGGTATCCAATGAAAGAGATCTTACTATGTCCTAATGGTATTGGGAATGCAGGATGGACACTTGTCTTCAGAAAGCCAAAGTGTGAAGGTTTAAGGAGATGGTAATTGCAGCACCATCATTGCAGAAGTGGCCCAGCTTGCACAGTCACATCGTGATTGCAGCTTTAGAAAGAGCTTAAATATGCTTTAGTCTGTTAACATTTTCAGAACATATTCCCACTCCTTCCACCAAGACTTTTACAGAAGAAATGGGCTAGAACTCTTCCCATGCTTTGAGTGGTGACTAGCTGGCACGCAGCTCCATGGAAAGAACATAGAGCTCCATTTAATCAGCTTCACTCTTCAATTCCCTCTCAGTATTTTCACCTTAGAATAGAGACCTGAAAATTCATCGAATTTGGGGCTAGGGATGCTCACAATGTGAACAACATGTATGGAGGTGCCTGCAGTGGCTAATGGTTGTATTCCCTCCACAATCAGCTGGCTGTGTCCTGGGGACAGGCAGGGCATGGTGTGTTTCCTTCACCTCCTTGTTGGAATTGTCATTACTAGCACCTAGCAATTCTTTCCTGTCACCCCAATTCATCACAATATTTCCATGGGATGGAGAGTGGCAGGTAATAAAATGTCTCCTGGAATATAAATCGGCCCCTAATTTGTTTTTCTCTCGGCCATTATTTCTTGTGCCATGGTCTTCTCCCGAGTGTTTTCAGCCTGTCAATCAGTTGGTGCAGTCACTTGTTTTCCTTTCCCAGGTTGTGCTATCTCTGGACCTGGCAGGAACAAAGTGAAACACCAGCAGCTGTAATGCCATGTTAAACCCAAGCAAAATGCAAAGCTTGTCACAAAGAAAATCCAAACACAAACTGCATTACCAGAAGGGCAGAGTGTTGCACATCAGGATGTAGTTCAGCTCCCTGGATGCTGCTGAGAGAGTGCTCTGAGCCTCCTGATCACTGGTGGAAAATTAGTTGTTGTGAGGCATTGACTGATGGAATGCGTGTGCTCTCCATGTCACAGCAGAGTATTTGGGGACAGTAACAAGAACTTCTGTGCTCCACTGCTCTCTGTGTCTGCCTTACAGACTTTTGCCTCCTAGGTGTGCTTCCTGTGCTACTTGTGCTGGAAAAGTTACATTTACTATTTGCTCATGTCCTCGAGGCTGACAGAGCAAACTCCCTGACTGATTGATTTCCAGGTAATCAGCTTGTCCAAGAGGGATTGATTAGTTCTGCTTCATTTGTGAGCAGGTCTCAGAAAGTACTATTCTTAACAACTCAAGAGCACTCAGCTACCACCAACGCTCAGGCACTGAGTTCAGTCATAGGGAATTCTCTCCTACCAGTGGCTATCTAATTATCAAATTGAATTGGATTGTAGTGCTTAAAAAATTAGTAAACAAACCCAAAGAACCCACTAGGTTATGCAATAATAAATAAAATAAAAATACTGGTATCTGGCATACAGTGAAGAGAAATAAATGAGGCTAGTTGCTAAATTACCATAGTAAAGTTGGCTGTTTCCTTAGCAGTGCCCAGTTAATACTCTGTGAATATTAACATGAAGTGTCCAGGTCTCTGACTGTACTTACAACACCAAATCATCTCTCTCTCTTTCTGCTGCTTCCACTGTCCTTTGGTACAAAAGGCTCCATCAACAGGACCCTTCTTTCTGGCCCTGAATGCCTTAACCACAGGATGCACCTTCTGCAAGGTCAACATAAATTAACAATAATTAACTTCATTAGCAAAACCAGATTCCAGTCATTGTTAGCAGTTTTCAAACTGGTTGCAAACCTACAGTTTAGGGTTGGCTCAGGGTTTATTATTCATACTTACTGTTTGATATATGGTGCCTCACCATCTGAGCAGACCTCTGCAGTTTGACAGCTGGGCATTTTAATGTCTGTACAAGTGTTCCTACAAATTGTCTCGTTCAAAGGAAACGCTGGCAGTTGCCAGGTGTTTTTCTCCAGTTAGAAGCACTAACAAATTCCATTTCTTGCTGTTCTGGGGAAAGTCAGTCTGCAGTCATTTCCCCTCTAACACCTCCTTGCTTTTGAAGCCCAAGAGAAACCGCCCGTCATTTGTTCAGGTCAGTTCTATTTTTGTGTGCTTTGCTTGAACTTAACGTGGCAAAGTAGTAGAGAAAAAAGTAACTCCATGTCCTTTGAATTGTTTCAGTGCACTGAGACGAGTGAAGGTGAGCCATGGCACATTGCTCCTGATGAAATAATGTTCAATTTTTTATAGGCTATTAAATGCTGGCCATGGAATCTGATGGTGCCCATGCCAGGTTTGCCCTGCCACCAGGAGCAGGATATTATCTGCCAGCAGCTCTGGTTTCATCCCATATTTCTGGTTAGTGCACAAGAGGCCTGCCCAGTAGAATGGCAATTTTAGTTCAGCAGTGAGTTGTTTGGCATTAAGTAATAAAGTATATATTGCCTGAAATATAATACTTAATAAAACAAAACCCAGCCCTAGCTTATCAAAAAATTAGTCCAAATAATAATTAGGAAGCAACAGCTCACTGCTTTGAAACTGCTCATTGCTTTGAATGTGTGGGCATCATATTTTTTATTTTAAGCCATGTGCCAACAGCAGGCTGTGCTAAAATGCATAGCCATCAGTTGCAACAGCTTGTCTGGCAGGTTATGCATAAATGGCAGCCATTCCAGCTGCTTTCTTACTCCACTGTGTATCAAACAGCTCACCTTTGTTTTATACAGAAGATGAGAGACAGATGATAGATGCTGTTAGTAGGCATTGAAGGATGACAAACAGACATCCCTGCCCTGGGGATTGTCTTGGGGATTTTAGAATTGTGCCTTGTCTGTGCAGAAATTAACACAAACAACAACAAAAAAGCATCTCTTCATCTCTTTATGGTTTAGGGATGTTTTTAGAACTCTGGGCAAACTCACATGTGTAGACTCAATGAGCCATAAAGGGATTTGTTTCTTGTGTGGAGAGTTTTTCACAGCTAGCACCAAATTCCTTTCTCCTGCCTTGCTGCAGCTGTGGGAGCTGTCAGGGAATCTCTTCTAAAAGCTCTTGCAGAAATACTTGCTATATGAATAAAGAATTGAGTTTAACATTCCTCCTGGCTTTGACTTTGACCAGATGGGTTTGAAGTGGGTTTGATTTCTGAGTCCTGGTGGGCTTCTTATGAGAACATGCAATTTCCATTTTCAACTGACCCCCTGGGCAAGTACAGCTCCAGCTCCATCCTGCTGGGCTGGGCTCTGAAGGCAGTGCCAGCAGCACGAGAGGGAGAGCACAGGGAGCACACAAATGGTGCTGAGGTGGCTCAGCCACTGTGACCACTGTGAACTTTGGGGATTTACATTAATGTTTACAATTAATTTTTTCTTAACCTCCTGCTCAGCCCCGTGGAGGAAATGCTGATGTTGCAATCTGGAAGCTGATGTTGCTGGCTTTGATTGGATTATAGGGAAAGGAGATTCTTCATATTCCCACACCTTTTGCCAATTAAGAGTCTCACAGTTGATGCAAATCTCGTTATTCCACACACATTGTTAAGATTGTGTGTACTTCAGTTTTACAGTAAAAAGGAGTCTTTAAAGCAGCAGCTGTAATATTTTGGATGAAATTTTAAAGGCTTAATTGTGATAATGAAGGAGATTCTAGAAGCAATATGTAGGCTAACACTTTATGTACCACTGAAAAGAGGTTGCTTCCAATTTTATATTTCAGTAATATTGTAACATATCTCTCACAGACATCATCTTTCTATTGACTTTTTTCTTATGCTTTTTAGTTGCAGTCTTAATTCTTTTTTTCTGAAAAAAAAAAAAAAAGGATCTGAGATCATTATTTTTTTCCAAATATTATCCAAAGTGACTGGGAATATAACTGAGAGATCTCTTTGTGAGATGTTTGTATGCCTTGAATGCTTAGTTGTTCTGTATGGAAGAGAACCTGGTCTGCAAGTAGAGTATTTTAATATAGGATGGAAAAAAGGGGGTCGAGGATGGACAGAACTTGTAATTAATTATAGATTTGTAGCCTGAGCTGATATCAAGCATAATATCAGAGATGGTGTGTATGTTTTCCCAGACCAGTGGCACCTCTAAATGTAATTGCCTGTAACTCCAGTCCTGTGCCTTTCTTGATTGGATTGCCAGTCCAGCTCTCCTTTATCAGCTGTGAGAGATGTGCAATGTACACATGCACATTTATAACTGAGACATACTAACTTCATATCTATTTCCACTTTTGACCTGTGTTGCTGCTTCCACTGAACCCTAAAACATTTATCATTGTAAGAATTACAGATCTAAAAGGTTCTTATTTCCTATCCTTGGGTAATACAAGATAATATTTCCATTTTATGTAATGTTTATATTTCATAGCAAAACAACTCTCCTCTTTTGACTCCCATACGACCACACTGAGATGCACACTGAGCAATCACATCTTTTTATATTTTTTAAATAAAATATAGAGAAAGCTGCTCTCTCATGGGACCTTTTTGAATTGGGGTCTCAGGGTCCTAGACTTGAACTGCACTGACAGTAATTCATGCTACATGGAATACTGCCACAAGGAGTTGAAAAGAAAGGCAGGACAAGATGATAGTTTGAAACAAAGCAATGGGAAAACACAGAGTCATAGGATCATTAAGGTTGGAAAAGACCTCCAAGCCCTTGGAGTGAACACCAGCATGTCAACTAAACCGTAGCAGTGAGTGCCACATCCAGTCGTTTCGTGAACACTTCCAGGGACGGTGACCCCACCTCTTCCCTGGGCAGCCCCTTCCTGTGCTTAACTGTGGGAGATCGCTCAGATTATGAGAAGTGGAAAGAGCACTGCAGCAAATGGACTTGTGAGGACGACGGTGCTGCAGAGCAACATGGACCAGACAAACTGGAGTCTTTTGTTGTAAGAGTTGCGAGTTTATTGTATGGGTTTCAGTTCAAAAGGTTTCTTGTTGCCCCTCATGCTTGTTCCCTTCACAGCTTCATCCCCGGTTAGCCGCCATATTGTCTTCCTCCCCTCACAGCTTCATCCCCGGTTAGCCGCCATGTTGTCTTCCTCCCCTCACAGCTTCATCCCCGGTTAGCCGCCATGTTGTCTTCCTTCCCTCACAGCTTTTCCCGCCTTTGCCCTAGTCCCTGGATTCCTGTTGGTTGCTATTCCCTGCCCTTGGTGAGTTGTTCCCATTGTCTATCCGGTTGCCCAGTTACACACTCCACCCCCACCTTTGCCCAATCACATCCAAGTTCCAGAACCTTCCCTCAGGACCCTATAAATACCCGCGTAGTCCCTCACAAACTCCTTTTGTGCCTTGGTTCCCTTCGGTGCAGAGTGTGCTTTGGGTCATGGCCCTCTCGGGCAGTGGCTCGGCGCTCAACCCCCATTGCAGGGAAGGAAATCCTCCCAATGCCCAACCTGAAGAGAGTGGCCAAAGGAGGGCAATGAGGATGGGGAATGGCCTTGAGGGGAATCCGTGTGAGGACACTGAGGGCACTTGGTGCACAGCTGGATAAGAGGAGTATGAGGGGAGACCTCATTGCAGGTACAACTTCCTTGTGAGGGGCAGAGAAGGGGCAGGCACTGAGCTCTGCTCCCTGTGACCATTGAGGACCCAAGAGAATGGCCTGGAGCTGTGTCAGAGGAGGTTTAGGTTGGATATTTGAAAGAGGTTCTTCCCCCAGATGGTGGTGGGCACTGAACAGGCTCCCCAGGGCAGTGGGCACAGCACCAGGGCTGGCAGAATTATAAAAGCATTAAGACAATGATCTCAGGCACATGGAATGGCTCTTGGGGTCATCCTGTGCAGGGCTGAGGGTTGGCCTTGATGATCCTTGTGGGTCCCTTCCAACTCATCATGTCCTGTGATTCTGAGAATGTGTCTTGAGGCCATTCCCTCTCATCCTGGGAGAAGAAACAACTCCCACCTGGCTACAACCTCCTTCCAGGTAGCTGTAGAGAGCAATAAGGTCACCTCAAGCCACCTTTCTCCTTTTCTCCAGGCTAAACTCCCCCAGCTCCCTCAGCTGCTCCTCATAGGACTTACTCTTTAGATGTGGGTTTTTTATTCCCAAATACAATTAATGTATTTTTGTGCATTCATTACAAAATGTCAGTACAGGATATATGTGGGGTATTATGCACCAGTGCTCATAAAAACAGAATGAGTAGGAAAAAAAAGGCAGATTCTTGGATAATTGCAGAAGAAAAAGGCAGGAAAACCAGCTTGGGAGGTCAGTAAGATGATGATGGCAGAGAAGAAAAATTTTCAGTTCTTAGAATGAAACTAGTAAGGAAGCAAATAAGCCAAGTGATCCACTTTAAAATACATGATATTTGAAATAGATCTGGAAATTGTTAAGCCAAAAAATTATCTATTATGCAGGAAAACAGAATAGATTATCATAATGGTAGTTAGCATTGACTGTAGAGTGAAAATAACTAACTTATAATTAAAATGCTCTCTAAATGCTCTGCCAAAAGGGTGACAAGTACTTGTCTGTTCTTCTAAAACTAAACATGCAGATCAGAGGGGGTTTGTATAAGGAAAATGTAGATGGCAGGTGTAGTTACAATATTGTGGCTGAGTGTAACACAACTGGCTGTTTGTCTCTCTCCAGCTTTCTATTAAAAATGAGTCTATAAAGTAAGAAATACATAATATAAAAAATATGGCAAATTGTACAGTCTACAGTTATTCTTTTGCTAAATACAGACCACTGGGGTTTACAGTTCAAAATCCTGAAAAGTAGCAGCAGTGCCTCCTTTGCTGTCAGGATTGTACTCCTAAATTTGAATTTATTTTTCTTTGGGTATTATTTAATAGGTCTGATCATCTGTCAAATATTTAAAATTATATATATATATATATATGTAATTTTTGCCAGTTTTTTAAGAGCCTCTGGTTGCCCTGAAATGCTACCAACCACACATCTGCATCTTAAAAAATTTAAGCATTCTGCTTTCAGCATGAAGGTGTTTGGCTCCTCATTTAAACAGCTACAGCCCTTCCTGGCCTCTGACTTGTGAGGGCCCTGCACCAGCATAATTAGCTGAGTGACCTTGTCTCTGCCAGAAGATCTTGAATAAGTCCCATTGACCTCTCCAAGTTTAAGGTTTGGGCTTTTTTGAGGATGGGCATAATGATATTTTCTTCATTTGGAAAGTGCTTATTGCTGTAGTGTGTACCCAGAATGACTGGAAATTAGAAATAAGCCTGTCTGGTCCTCCTTCAGCAAACCTGGGAAGCACTCACATTTTAGGCAGAATTAATTTGGTTTTTTAGCAATACTTACCTGTTTTCCTAAGCTGAAATTTCTCTATCAATACCAGAAGTCTCATTGGAGGGAGCATTTTTCATATCAACCTGATTATTCAAGAGTTCATATTAAATTCATGGTTCATCTCTGTGAGATTCCTATTAAATATCAGTATGTTCAGTAGAAATACTTAACTCTGATACTTGTCATCAATCATGTGAAACATTCTAGACACAAGGACTGAAGGTTTATCCCACAGAACTGCTTTGGTGAACACAAATTAGAAACCCTGTTCTGCTAAAGGGCACCTTCAGGATTTCTCTTTTATTAAAATGAGGTTGGATTTGCATCATCGCAGGATTTATTCCTGTCTTACAAGGCCAATAGAGGAACACATGAGACAGTACTCAGAGCTTTCCTTTGGTTTACCAAGGCATTGAAATCCCCATAAATCCAAATGCTGCAGTGGTGATGGATTTGGAGAGGCTGGCAATGCTTAATTATGAAATTTTAAAAAATTCAAGACTCTTGTGGTCAAGACTACTGGGCAATTTTTCTGACTTCCCTCCATTTAATTTTTTATGTCTGTGTGTATATACACATAAAACCCCAGGAATACCAAAGCAGAAATGCATCCACCCCCTGCACAGATCATTCTGCTGTGTGAATGAGCAACTTCCTGCTGAATTCCCTCCATTTAACTTTATCTAAAAAAAAAATAGCAAAGATCAAATGTGTGCATCCCTGTACAGACCATTCCAGTGTGTCACTGAGCTGACAAAGACTGATTGACCAAAAGTTTGCATTAATTTTATCATTACTGTTCATCTCTCTGCACTACACTCTGCCATTGCACAGAATATTACTCTTAATTTCTAAGTTTTACTTTATGATTTATACAAACATAAAATATTAGAGCATGGTGGATTGTTGTTTAGGTTTGGGATTTCTTTTTAATTATTGTTTCCAACAAAACAGCTTTGTGTTGTTTGCTTACCTGCCCTTCATTGACAGGACAAGTTTGCAGTTCTTACCTAAATCTAAGGCTTCACTTAAACTTTGGTTTTGGCTTTTCTGCAGTCAGGGCTCCTGCTGCAGAGAGAGCAACATGCAGAAATTTCAGTGCCAATCAGTACAAATGTAAACACAATTATCATGTAGTTATTATCATTTGGGGCTAAGTACTGCGAGTGGTTCTACATGTGTGTGTGCTCAGGAAAGGGAAAGGGAAACCTGAATGGACTAATTACAGAATTGTATGTGTTTCTTCCATGGCAAAATTGGCTGGAACGAGGACACAGGAAAACTACTTGTTATTGAGGTGAGAAATAAATGAGTGTAGCTGCTCGTGCCCTGATCATTAGCTGTAATTAAGGAACAATTTTCTGAAAGATGGACAGTAATGTTTGATAACACAAAACCAAAGACCTTTTGTGTAGAAATCACTGGCAGTCTGACCACTGAAGTTTCCGAGAGCAGAATCGATCATTAAACCTGCCTGTGTTTTACAGACCCACACCACTTGTGTGGCAAATAAACTTCAAAAGTAGAAACAAAACAAACCCTACAGTTCTTTTCTTTTAAAATACCATCTGCTTGTACTAGATATGGACATAAACTGGATATTTAAATGGATGGAGAAATTATAGTAGCAGTATAATAACATATGCTTTTAGTTTATGCCATAATATAATTGTAGTATAAATATATGAAGGTCAATGGTCTAATGGATGAACTGCAGGTTGATGAGCTTTACTGAAATCCTGTGCAGCACTAACAGCCACTTTGGTGAGCAGTATTTGATACTGAGCGTGTTGCTGACAGGAATCAGAGAATCTCAGAATCCTCAAGGCTGAGTTTGACTTTATGCAGAAATACCACATTGTGCTACTCTATGTCTTACAATCATGGTACAATAGAATAAAATTATGTGGGGTTTAGCACAGTAACAGAGGAGGTACAAAGATGGGTTCAAAATAATTTTTAATAGCCAATTTTCCTGTGAGCTTGGGAACATTCAGACATAGTACAGAAGAAAAGAGTATTTGGTTCTCACAGAATCACAAGAACTGTTACTGAGTATGGTAAATCAGAACTAGATTTACTTTGGGAGTCACTAATCATGTTTGGTGTGTTTGAAAATCAAGCTTGTGAGTTTTTCTACAAACACACCTAAAAGGATTCTGTTTCAAAGGCCAAATGTCTGATTTTGTGAGAACCTTTCAGGATTTTTTGCATCAGGACTTGCACACCCACACAATTCCCTATCTGGTTTGGGGCATTTATATATTGCCCATAATTACAGAAATTGTGTCTGTGAGCCCAAACTCCTGACTTGTACATGCAAATAAATAAATTAATCACACATACAAATGAATGTGCCATCTTGGTAACATAATTAAAAATGTAAGCATAATTCTAAGCTTATCCTTTTAAATATTGAATTATTTAAAGTATTTCTTAAAGTGGGTTTAATTGCATTCTCATTGCTGTTATTTCTTGCCAATTATCAGTGTAAGAGAGACAGTCACCCAAAGAAAAAACCCCAGGACTGCTCAGCTTCAGCTTCTCTGTTATAAAAGCAGTTGGTCTTGTGAAAGCAGAGAACCTAAAACAACTTAGATTGAGCTCTTAAATCATTAAACCCACAGTGTTATAGTGAGGCCATAACAAGAAACAATATCCTTGTAAATAGTGACTGCACTTTTCCTCACGTTTTTATTGTTAATAACTGCCTGTGAGAATATTGTGTTCCTTCCAGGTGTGCCTTCTCCAGAAAGCTGCTCTGCAGTTTGGCAACAAAACAAATTAAAGAATTGCTATCATAGGAGTTAATTAATCCAAGCCAGCAGGTTAGTTTGTTATGGATAGAGAGAAGGGCGTCTGCAGGTTCAAAGGGTCTGGTTTTCCACACAAAAAACAGATTTATGATCATCTACTGAACTCCACATGGAGTTGAAAACAGGAAGATTTTGCATACTGGGGAAGAAAAAAATGGGAGAGGGATAAGACAGAAACATGAGTTTATGACATCAGCAGGAAGAGTCACAAGTATGTAATAACATTTGATAAAGGCTATAACATTGACTAACTGCTCTCTGTAGATCAGCAAGTTTTGTACATATGTCTGGTAAGAAAGCACTTTATATGTTGTTCATGTATCTGGTAGGAAGCACTTGGACTCTTTCTAATAGTAGGAGGTATTTTTCTGGCATTCAGTGATTATGTTGAGACCAAGAGATGATGATTTTATAACTCTTATCACCACTCTGAGAGAGGTCTGTCTTTTTTAACATTCCTGTGGAAAAAAAAAAAAACTTTTTGGAAACCAACACCACACTGGCTGCTACCTGAACATATTTATGACACCAGGGAAGACCTTGCAAACACTCTGACAGAGGCTTGAACTAGGGAACAAAGCTAACCATGCAATTCTGAAAGGGGAGATCTATAATTTTACAGTTACTATGATAAAAGATGGGGGGGAAAGGAAGAAAAAGAGGAGATTGTATCTTAAATAGCCTCAACCATTTATTCAGCCCCTGTGCCAGCTCCAGCAGGGCAGAGCAAATTGTCTGTTCATGGCAGGGACAAAAATGGGCAGAATAGAAATACAGAAATGCTGCTTTCACATTGGTGATACAGAGTTAGATAGTGTGCAAAAGGAATTAGCCATAAAATGGATCTGATATCTGCAGATATCTTGCAGAAAGAATTATTTGGTATGGTCTGATGCCTGTTCACAGTGTCTTATCCCAAGCTAATCTCCAGCTGTACATGGGGGCATAAATGAGTCTGTGAAAAGAGAAGCCTTCATGGCCTTTCAAGCTGGACACTAATTCCTCTTGAAATGATACAGAGAAATTCCAGCAAACACAGGTTGCTTCTGCAGTTATACTAAGTTTTATTTCTTATTGCTGCGTTTACTCCAGTGTTGAGGAACTTATAGCACTCCTGCCTTATCCCTTCCCCCTCAAAACTCCTTCCAGCCACAACTGCAGCCTAACCACTATTTCAGCTTTCCTTAATGGAAATAATTTGATGTGCTGAACATCTCCCAGCAATGTTACATAAACTCCTCCCTATGTGTGTTTTGATATGGTGCCCTTGGTCTAAGAGATTTTCTTCATTCCCCTATAGCTTTAGTCCGAGGACTCCAACAGCACCAGTTTCCTTCTTTCACTTTTGGAAGCAGTACGGAAACCTGCAGAGGAATCTGTCCTTGGCAAAACTGCAAGCAGGGCTGTGCCACCCCAACATGCATCACGCAGAGCAGATGTGCTCTATGTGCTTTTCAGTGCACACATTCTTCCATTTGGCCTTGGCTTGGGCATTTACAGTGACCTAAACATGTTAAACAGAACTTTAATTACAGTTTACCTGCAGATTCAAGCATGTTCTCCACTACTCTGATGAGTGCAGTCCTCCTTTTTGGTCCTTTGTGTTGTGAGTTTCCAAATAAGAAGGGACATGTGAGTAGAAGAATATTTCTTCTCCCCTAGAGATGCCTTGCAGTGAAGATGCTGAGGTGTTGACTGCTGCAGGTGATTGTCTGTGTTCTGCTTTTCAGGGTCTGCACAGGAGCAGAAGGCTCTTGTTCCAGGTTATTCATATTCCAGCTTAAAAGAATAAGAAAAAACAAGTAACTTGTGCTATTTCCCCAGCACTGCATTGCCCCGAAGTGTTCTCAGGGTTACAGTTCTCCTTTTCTAGTTAAGGGTGGTTGCTGGAGATCCTGGAGATTGCTGTTTGGAGGTGCAATGATCTTTTCCTTCCACTCAGCTCCTGCAGACCTTCCTGATCCCAGGAGGATGCACCAGCATATAGCAGGAAATTACTTCCCTTCCTTCTCACTGCCGTCACGATCCTTGATTACCATTTCTATTGTGTGCCTTAATTAGCCTGACCGAATTCTTTTGTTCACTCCCTTCCTAAAGCACGGGGATGTTCCTTTAAAAATTATGCAGTGTAGAAAGTACTGGTTATACCATCTCCTTTAAAGATTTACGAAATCTGTCTAGTTGTGGGTTTTCCATGGGAACTGTCCATAAAATATCAACAGAAAGAAGGACTCATTTGGGTGTGGAGCGGTGCACTTGAGCATGTCTAGTTCTCACCTTAAACAGTATTGGGGATTTCAGAGTCAGCAGCACATGAAATCAGTGAAAAATAGTGGCTTGCCTCTTCCAGGAGGTGCATCCTTTGGTTTTGTCTCTCTTGCATCACTAACAAAGCACCTGTTTTCCAGCTGTTTCTGTGAGACATTTTGACTTTCTGTCCTTCCCAATCCCACAAATATAACTGCAGTGTTTTCATCTCAGCTGCCTTTGTATTACTGGGGCTTTGCACATCACAGAGATCATTTCAAGGCAGTGCCAGGTGAGGACCTTCCAGCAGCAGGGACCAGAGCTGCCAGGGACCAGATTCTGCCCTTACCACCTTTACCAACTAACAAGAGGTCTTTACAGCATATTCTGGGCCCCTCAGTTCAGGAAAGATATTGAGGGGCTGGAGCGGGGCCAGAGAAGAGCAACGAGGCTGGAGAAGGG